>CAUYRT010021270.1:0-102100 GCA_963574885.1 Lepilemur ruficaudatus | reverse complement strand
TAGCTGGGCATAGTGGTGCATGCCTGTAGTCCCAGCTACTCGGGAGGCTGAGGCAGGATCGCTTGAGCCCAGGAGTTTGAGGTTGCTGTGAGCTAGGCTGACGCCACGGCACTCTAGCCCGGGCAACAGAGTGAGACTCTGTCTCAAAAAAAAAAAAAAGGAAAAAAAATTCTCAGAGAACAGACTGCTGGTGGCTGCTGTGTCTCTTTGGGAGGACGGGGAACACGGCCCTGGGTGCAGGGCAGAGGGGTGAGAGGAGTCAGGTCTGAGCTGCAGGGCCGCCTAGCGTTTCCCTGGCAGTAACTTGTGCCTCCCACCCCCACTCACTCCCTCCCTCTATGTATGCTAGGAGGGAAAAAAAGTAAGGAAACTTGAAGAAACAATAGGGACTCTTGATACATTAGATATAATAAGCACTCTAGTGGGTTGAATGGTGGCCGCCCAAAAGTATGTCCATGTTCTAATCCCTGGAACCTCTGAACATGACCTTATTTGGAAAAAGCGTCTTTGCAGAGGCAATTAAATTAAAGGTTTTGAGATGAGATCATCCAAGATTATCCGGGTGGGTCCTAAATCTAATGATGAGTGTCCTCATAAATGACACACAGAGGAGAGACGGGTGAGGAGAGGCAATGTGACCACAGACACAGAAACTGGAGTGACATGGCCACAAGCCAAGGAGCACCTGGAGCCACCAGACACTGAAAGAGACAAGGAATAAAGAGGCCCCCGAGGGAGTGCCGGCACCTTGATTTTAGGCTTCTGGCCTCCAAAGAGTCCAGTGAGAGACTAAGTGTCTGTTGTTTCCAGGGACCCAGTGGTGGTACAATAATTTGTTACAGCAGCCCTGGGAAACCAACAGAAGCACCTCACACTCACTGAGGAGTAGGTAGGACCTTCACATCAAGCAAATACAGCTCGCAAGGCTGAAGTTGTAGCCTGGTGGAGTCAGGCACGTGCTCCGCAAGCCTGTGCCACTGAGGACAGTCCAGGCGGGACCACACGTGACATAGACGAAGCAGTCCCTTAGCTGAAGTCTGATGGGGAATACAGCATCCTACACCCAGTTGTCTACGTGACTTTAAATCTATCCCAATCTGCCCAAGATGGTAAGGCTCAAATTCTAGCAATTTGTGGTTAGTTAATACTCAGGATTTCACTGCCCCCCTCCAAAAAAAAAAAAAAAAGGTGCTTGGGTTTTTTGTTGTTTTGATTTTTTTTCCCCATAAAAACAGTATCCTTTTCCTGGAAGATACTTAATCATGCTCTTCGTCATCTACCCCTGTGGGGAGATTAGCTGTCTCAGCCACAAAGCCAGGTACCGTCACTCAAATAACAGGCAGAGGGCCCAGGGAAGCAGCTGAGCAGGCTCCAGGCTGTCGGTGCTGCAGACTCAGCTCTAACGCCACTCCTAAACCTCCACGCACAGTCGCGGCCCTTGTCCTGCCCTGTCCACGCCTCACACCAGTCTCTGCTTGGTGCTGTCCTCCCCGCTGCTGACGGATGTGGCCCAGTGCCCAGGCCAGGGCCACCCTGGGGCAGTGTCCCAAGGCCATTTCTTCCACAGGCCCTGTCCTGTCGCTCAGTCTCAATGAGGCCTCGGTTGCCTGGTGAGCCCTCTGGCTCCCCACGGAAACTGGAGAAATGCCCTGAAGCCCGCACCCTGCCAGGGCCCTGACAACTGCTAACCATCCACTGACACCTTCTTCTGGGATCTGGACCCTGACTACCCGTCTCCACGCCTGACTGGAGCCCAGCATCAAATCTATGCTGCAGGCCTGACTTCGAGTGTCGTGTGAAACACTGCCATGCCCTGTCTACCAGCACAAAAATAAATCTAGCCAAAACCCCTTGTGACAGTCCACCCTTCATCTAGACTGTGGCATGCCCTGTCCTGTCCTGGTTGGGGCCAGACCCCTTTCCTTCTCTTTCCCCACTGCCTGCCAGGTCTGTGTGTGCCTTTTAGCTGAGTCTTAAAAGGCATGGTGGGCTGAGCATGCTGGGGAGAGAGAGGGGATGGGTGGGTAGATGGAGGTCTTTGGGAACAGGGACTTAAAGGTAGGGGAAGGGACAGGATAACCTCCACTACCTTCCTACCTTCAAAAAAGCCATCCTCGTCCATGTTGCCATAGATGTAGATGTACTCGCCAGCCGTCAGCGGAAGCTCTGCCTCCGGATTCTCATTGGGGCCCTCGAAGGGGTTGTAGCTGTTGAGCGGGGCACAGAGGAGGAGGAGGAGGACAGCGACCTACATTGTACCTCCATGTCCTGTCTTCTCTCCCTCACTGCACTAAGCTTCTACAGACACTTGCTTGTCCACCTTTAGCAAAATAGAACACTCACTGCGCCCACCTCCGCCCAACCAGGTTATGGGAATATATTCAATTGGGGTCCCTGTACCACCCACACCACCTCCAGAGGTCTCTGTCTTTACCCAGCCCCCTCCTCCCATACACCCCAAATGCTGGGGGGACAGGCAGTGAGGGTGAGGGTCCCACCTATAACGCGCTAGGAAGACCTGGATCCTGGCTCCTCCTCGGCTGCCCTCCGGCGCTGCTGGGAGCAGGGAGACGCTGTCCACCTCCAGCTCCTCCACCTCACTGGCTGTGTCCACCTGCGGGCAGACAGAAAGGGCTAGTTCCTCTTCAGAGCCCAGGGCCAAAGGCCACCAAGCAAGCAGGTTTCCAGGCTGAGCCAGAGGACCCCTTGCTTTGAAAAGGGAAAGTGAGCACATAGGTGCCAGACAAGGCCAGTGGCAAGGAGCCCCCCTAGTGTTTTCTCAGTCGGCACCTGAGCCAGCAGGTCCTGGCAGAGCCCAGCTGCCCTAGGCAGAGGCAGTGAGGATAACCTGGGCTCCCTGAGCCCCGGCCTCTGCATCAGCCGATAAATAAGGCACCTCCCCCATCTGAGCGGAGGTCAGACCACGCTGGTGTGGGGAGAGGGTGTCAATGGCAGTTTGCCTCCTCAAAGTAAAAGTACAGCAAAGCAAAGCACCCCGACTGTAGAGAGCAGGAAGCCAGGAGGCAGAAGGGGCTGGAGAAGTCCCCACCTCTAGCCAATGACAGTGCTTCTGCGGGTCAGCCCTGGAACTCAGAACTTCCTGTCCACTGGCCCAGCCCACGGCTGGGGGCGCCCCATTCCCTAACCCTGGTCCAGATTGCTGGGGCTGGCCTGGGGAGCAGGCTGTCTTATCTTCTCTGCCAAAACCTGGGAGAAGGGGCCCCCTGCACCCAAAGCCAGCACCACCATCCTACACCACAAGGGGGCAGCAGAGGCAGGGGCTGGCTTGTGCCACTATCTGAACCCTTGGATAGCAAAGCTGCTCCTGCTCTGCCCCCTCCACTTTCTGAGGTTTGTGGGTAGCAAGAGGGATGAGGCCATCAGAAGAGCTGTGAGTGATGCCCAAGGACTTAGTGATAACAATAGCTGCCATATGTTAAGCATCTGCTGTGTGCCCCACACTGAAACAGGCACTTGCTGTATATTTTTTCATGTAATCCTCACAACCACCGTAGAAGGTGGGTTTTATTAGCTCCGTATTCGGATAAGGAAACCAAAGCCCAAGGAGTCAGGGACTTGCCTATGACAAAGCTGGGATTTGAATCCCAGAACCTGTGCTGTTTCTCATCTGCTTCTGCTACAGATGCACTTAGGAGCAGCCTCATTACGTGCAGCCTGGTGCCAAAGTGTCTCCTCCGTCCAGCCTAGGACTCTAGGGCCTCCCTGGGCTCCCTGGGGGTGGGGCTGGGTGGCCCCAGGTGGAGCTTGCAGGCAGGTCCTGGAGGGCACGGACAGGCTGCCCCTGAGCTCCCCGCCCACGGGAGGAACCAAGAGGCCTTCCACCTCCCAACTTGGGACCAGTGGCCACCCAACTCCTGCAGACCCCTGAAGAGGTCAGGGACATCTCACGTCCCTAAGCCAAAGTCAGAACCCCAGGCCCCTCCCCAGCACTGACCTCGGGAGTCGGGCATGACTTGGGGCTGTTATGGATAGACTCAGAGCGCGAGGAGTTGGAGAGAGACTCTGCCTTCTTTGCTGTCCTTCGAGGGACCCCAGCAAGGGTGGCAGGGGCAGGCTCAGAAGACTTTGGGGTGCAGTGTCCCGGGGATCCCGGCGGGAGGTCAAGGTCTAAAGAGAAGATGGGCTTGGGGTCTGTGGCCTGAGGAAGGACTAGGGAGATAGGGTGGAGCGTCTTCGATGTGGGGTCAGGCCCCCCATAGCCGAGTTTCCTTACAAGAAGGGAAAATTTGGAGGGCAACTTACTAAATAGAGGTGTGGGTGATTTACATATATTATTCCACATGATCCTCAGAGCAGCTTGATGAGATGCATTTACTTATCTCTGTTTTACAGCTCAGGAAACTGAGGTTGAGCAGCGTGCCCCAAATCCCATTGACTATTAAGTGAGTGGAGCTGGGAACAGCGGATCTGACTGCCCCCAGCCCCGACTCTGCACAAGACCATACTGCCTGCTACTGGCTCCTGGCACCCAACTCTCAGCCCTGACAACAGAGGTCTTGTGGGAGGGAGAAGAGCAGTGGCCTGAGATGCCTGGGCCAGACTCCAGAACAGTCCCTGCCCCGAGCTTTGTTTTTCCCCCTCAGACCTGATTCTAGTCAGACGCAGCTGTAACCTGCTGTGTGGCTTTGCATGAGTTGCTGGCCTTCTCTGACCCTAAACTCCCTGCTCTATACAAAAGCCCCAGGCCTGCGCATGCCAGGCCAATGTCACCTTACCTTTGGGGCCGGATCCCCGGCAGGGCTGTGGGGTGGAGCAGCAACAGGGGGGTGGTGGGTGGTCCCCAAGGGCCCCACAGTCCAGGGCAGAGGTGAGCAGATCCAAGGGGCCAGGGTGCAGGCGGAAGGCCTGGAGCTCCTGTGCCAGGAGGCTGAAGCGCTCGGTTTGGCTGCGGCACTGCTCCTCAAGCTCTCGAACCCGGGCCTGGGCCAAGACCCACCATGAGCCACCAGGCCCAGAAAAGCTGCCCAGTGCCAGCCCCCCAACCCCGTGCCACACAGCCCCAGGCCTCACACCACCCTTGTCCGAGCAAGGGGGTGAAGTCCTGGGCTGTGTCCCGGGGCGTCTTCACCCCAGCACTCCCCAGAGCACAGGCCGGGGCTGCCGCACACTCTCCAGCCCCATGCGCTGGGCAGTGCGCTTCTGTTGCTGCCGCTTTCTAGGGAACCCCCCCCCCCCCCGTTATCACCGCCCAGTCACCTCAGGAGCTTTCCCAGCGCCATCGCTTATCACCCTCTCACAGTCAGCAACCCAAACCCCTGCCCTGGGAGGGGTGGGCCAGAGATGCCACAGGGGAGCTAGGGACACCTTCAGGGCAGGAATGGGCCAATTCTCAAGAATTTGTCTCTAGCATCAGGAGAGTTCCAATATCAGGGTTCCTGCCCCAGCCAAAGTCACTAGGCTCATAAGTTAGACTGGCAATGAACTGCCTCACAGTCTGAGTGGCTAGGGAGGGAAGGCCCCCGTGTCTGCCAGGCACAGGGATGAGGGACAGCCCAGTCCTATAGCAACCCCAGCCTATCCACAGACTCTCAGGTCTGCTCCCAGTGACAGCCCCTTGTTGGACATGAGAGTTGGGACCACCGGGCCTGAGAGAGGGGATGCAGCTCAGCCAGCCCACATAGGTGTGGGGAGGGGAACTGCAGGGGCGAGGTGGGGGAGTGAAGCTGTACCTGCATGGAATCCAAGGTAGACTGTGGCAGGAAAGGAAAGCAGAGGAGAGGTTAGAACCTTAGCCCTGTAGGTCGCTAACCCAGAGAGGGAGAGAGCATAGGGGGCCTACGTGATCACCATGCAGTCAGCTCCCCAGCCTGGGAAGTTCCTAAATGGAAGGATAGCTCAGGGGGAAGGCAGCCTCTGGGGGTGGGTGGCAACGAGAGACTGCCGCCACCAGACTCAGGAGCCCCTGCCCAGCTGTGCCCAGCCTGAGAAATAGGCCAATGGTGGACCCTGGAGCATTTAAGGGCCCCCCACCGCAACCCCCTCCCCCACCACACACAATCCATTCTAGCTCTTTCTGAAGTTCCCCTGCCTTCCTCCTAAGGTGCTGGAGCTGGGGGCCACCTCCAGGGACCCTACCTCCAGCAGCTGCACGGCCCCTTCATGTTCCCTCCTGGCTTCCGCCTGGGCCTATGGGGTAGGAGGTAGAATGCTGGAGGGGAGGGCTGAGGTGTAGGGCTGGAGCAGAGGTAGGAGTGAGGTGGGGAGGGCAGAAAGAGCGAAGGCAGGGAAGGAGGGGAAAGAAAGAAAAGGCCGGGGAGCAAAGGAAAGGGGGATAGGGAAGGGGGAGGCTGGTGGCTTCTCCCTCCCCAACTCCCACCCTAAAGTGTACCTTAGACCAGAAGGCAAGGGGTGGAGGAGCGGTGGCCTGACACTTTCTGGACTCCCACCCTCCTGGCTTCCCTCCTACCTCTGCAGATGCGCCTTCTCAGCCTCTTTCGCCTGCTCCTTGCCTTGCCTTTGTAATGTTAGGGTACCCCTGGACACAGCACTGGGCCCACTTTATATTCTCTACTCTCGCCTAGGGTGTCCCATCCAGTCACACAACTAAACACGCTGATGGCTCCTAATAACTCCACAACCAACTTTCTCATAACCCCAGACTTGCATGTCCAACTGTCTGCAGACACCGCCCCTTGAGTGTCTAACACACAACCCA
Organism: Lepilemur ruficaudatus; assembly: GCA_963574885.1. NCBI lineage: Eukaryota > Metazoa > Chordata > Mammalia > Primates > Lepilemuridae > Lepilemur > Lepilemur ruficaudatus. The sequence continues at coordinate 95,424 of CAUYRT010021270.1, read as the reverse complement.
AACCTGGCCAAAGCAGAACCCAGGACCCAGGACTGCCTGCCTCCTCCTTCACCTCCTGGGGTGTGAAAGGCCCACCTTCCAGCAGGGTTTATACAACAAATAAGTGACAGAGAAGAGATTCAACCGGAATCCCACAGTAAGCCTTGTCAATTCTTTTTTTTTTTTTTGAGGCAGAGTCTTTCTCTGTCACCCTGGCTAGAGTGCAGTGGTGTCATCGTAGCTCACTGGAACTTCAAACTCAAGCGATCCTCCTGCCTCAGCCTCCCAAGTAGCTGGGACTACAGGCATGCGCCCCACCACACTCGGCTAATTTTTCTACTTTTTGTAGAGACGGAATTTCGCTCTTGCTCAGGCTGGTCTCGAGTTCCTGACCTCAAGCAATCCTCCTGCCTCGGCCTCCCATAGTGCTAGGATTACAGGAGTGAGCCACCATGCCTGGACGAGCCTTGTCAACTCTGTCTCCAAAACATATTTCAAATCTGTCCACTTGTTTCCACTGCCACTGCCTATGCCTGAGTCCAGACAGCCACCATCTCCCTCCTGGGCCACAGCCCAGTCCCTGCTCCATGCCCGAACCCACAGTTCACCCTCCACGATGCCACCCCTGGGATCTTATAAAATCATAAATCAGATCGTGTTACTCCCCAGTTTAGGACCTTTCAACAGCTTCTAACCACTCATCGAGCAAAATATTCAAACTCTTCCTATGGTGTTTAAGGTTGGCCAAGATCTGGCTCTTGATCTCTCTTGCTGCTCTGCCCATCCTTGCTGTATTCTAGCCGCACAGGTCTCAGACCACCACCTCCCCCCAGCCTTTCCCTGCCACAGGGCATGTCTCCTATTTGGCAAGCTCAATTGCCACCTCCTCAGGGATGCCTTCCCTGATGACTGCTAATGCGGTGCCTGACCCCATCCCAGCCACCCTTGCCATACCACCCTGCTCATCTCCCACAGTGCTCATCAGCATCTGAAATCATCTTGTTCATGGATCTGCTTATTTGCTGATGGGTCGGGGGCATGTTTGTGGTTACCATTGCCTCCCCCAGTGCCTAGCACAGTGCCAGGCACAAGGAAAATGTATGTTGGATGAGCGGATGGCAAAGCTGGGGTCCAGCAGCCTGCCACCTTCCCCTCGCTCCTGTCCCACCTGCTGCAGCCTCCGGACCTCCTCCTGCTTCTCCCGCAGGCTGAGCCGAGCCTGCTCATGTTCCACCTCCAGCTGCTGCCGCCGCTGGGCCACCTCCCGCATGTGCTGAAACACAAGACCCGGGGTCAAGGCCAGAGCCCCCTACTCCATTTCTATAGAACATCTAAGCTAAGGGACCTCAGATACCCTCTGTTAAAAAAGAAACTGAGGCTGCAGAAGGCAAGGAGCTGGCAGAATCAGGACTGGACCTCAGACCCCAGTGCCCTACACAGAGCAGATTCTACTGTCCCCATTGCTCCCTGTGCCAGGGTCCCATACCTCCCCCCACCTGCACAGTCCCCCTCACCTTGAGCACCTGCTCCAGGCTCTCCAGCTTGCTCTGCAGGCCCTGGCTCTTGCGAAGGGCTGAGTCCCTCTCCTGTGTCACCCCCAGAAGCTGGCCCCTCAGCTCTGCATTCTCCCACTCCACCTGGCAAGGGCACAGTGGCGGGGATCTGGGTGTGTGAGACTTGTCCCACCAGCTTCCTCAACAGGAGGAATAATATCCTTCATACTCTACCCCAGTGCCAGGGAGCTGGGGGTGCAGGACAAAGCCCCCTGATGGGGACCAGGGTCCTAGCAGGAGCACAGACCTCTATGGTACCTGGGCATAGCTGGTACCTGCTCCTTCTCCGTGGCTCTCCCACTGAGCCGAGAGTTCTCCTCCACCAGGCGGGCATTCTCATTCTGGGCTTCTCTCAGCTGCAGTTCCTGAGGGGGCAGAGGAGCTCTGGGGAGGGGGCCCAGCACCCAGATTCCTCCTCTCCCCACCCAGAGGACCCTGCCCTTCTCCCAGGCAAGGCCTTTCTGCCCTGCCTGAAACCCGCATCAGCCAGGACAGGAAAGCAAAGCCAAGAGGAAGCGCACACAACCTGGCTGGCCTGGGGAAGGCGGGAGCTGGCCTCCGGGCAGCCCTCAAGAGCTCACCAGCTCCTCACATCGCCTCTGCTTTTTCCGGGCTTCATGCTCCAAACTCTCGCATTTCTTCCGCTTCTTGCTGAGCTCAGATTCCTGTGCGGTCAAAATCAAGGGCTCCTCATGTAGGAAAGCAGATCTACCCACAATAGGTCGCCTCCAGCCCTTGACCCAGGACTTACCAGCTGCTGCACCCTCTGCTGTTTCTCTGGCTCCCCTAGGACCACGGGTGGTTTGTCCGCATACTCCTGGGGCGTGGCCTGGAAATGCCCAGGGGCAGGGGGCTGGCACCCAAGAACAGGGTCCCCTGGGCAGCCTGCCCCCAGCCCAGCCTGCCCAGGGGAGGTTGCCACCCCATCACACAGCAATGAGATCCCTGCCTAGGAAGAGGGGGGAAGGGTACTGTCTGCCCACCCCCTTTCATCATTTCCAGCTGATGTGGAAGTACGGAGGCCTCACCCCTGTGTCCCAGAGTCATAAGTGCTTTGAGATCCTGGGACCTGTGTGTGCCCTGGGAGATGGGTCCTTTATCCAGGCCAAAGCTTTCCCTTTTTAGCTTCCAGCAGCAGCCCTGCTCTGCACTCAATAACTGTCCTGGGCGTCCTTCAGTGACTGGCAGAGAATTAGGAGGCTGCTTGGGCCCCCAGGCATGTGATGTTCCCAGAGCTAGGGGTTCTAGATCATCCAGTCTGGGCTTTGCCGGACCCTCCTCCTGACTTTGCTCTAGCCCACCCTATTGCACCTCCCATTTTTCCCTGCAAACTTTGGAGGAGGACAGTTTTCCATAGGAGGTGCACTTCCCTCCTTGGGCCAGCCAGAGAGGCGAAATCAGAGCAAGAAGCACCCCCCCACCTGGAGGCCTTGGTCACTATCAAGTCCCTCCTCCCACCCATCTTCCGAAAAGGAGGCGAACCTAGTTGCTGCCCACCTAGGATGATGGAGAGAAGCTAGATCCCTAAGTTCTGGGGGGTCTGGAGTGGGTCCCTAGCCCTCCGGACAGGGGCTGCTTAAGCCCCTCACTCGGTGAGGGTCGCCCGTACCTGGAGCTGGAGGGGACTCACTGCCGCCCCGGGGTAGCCGAGGCCAGGCCTGGCCAGCCTGGCGGGCGCTGAAGGGCGGGAGGAGGAGGCGCGGGTTGGGCCCCGGGCGGCTGCCAAGGCAACCAGGGATTTGCTGCTGGGCCGTACCACTGGCGGTGCGGCGGGGGCGGCCGGGCCGCCCAGTCGGGCGCAGGACTACGGAGGGCGGAACCCGGGAACCCCCGGGGGCGCGCGCGCGGCGAAGGTACGAGCGCAGGAGGCTTGGAAGGGGACCCTGCCCGGGGTTGGGAAAGCTCTCCAGCCCCTGGGAGTGTGCACGCCACCACCAGGTCGTAGGGGATCTGAATGCAGGGGAAGATCCCGGGGTCGCCCCCACGTCCCATCTGCACGCACCCACACACCTGCCCTGGCGCCGGGGCTCACCTCTCCGGGAGCCCCAGGGGCCGGCGCCCCTGCTCTGACCGGGACAGCGGAGCCCGGGGGCCGGGACGGCGGAGACGGCCCCTGCTGGTTGCGCAGGGCGATCTGCCGTTGCAGCCGCAGCACTTCCCGTTGGGACTCTCGCAGCAGCCGGTCGAAATCCCGCACGTGGAGCCACTGGGGACCCTCCTGGGTCGGGGTGCACAGGGAGGTTAGTCGGGCCTACCCCTTAACCGCCCCATGACATCCCGGGCAGAGCCCACCCTCTACGTTGCTGGAACGGCTCGCACGCATCTCCCCAGGCCAAGTTCATACGTACGGCCACATGCTTCTGATAATCTAAACGCATACAAACTCAGTAACTTGTTTGTCGAGTGCGTGACATGTGCCCGGCACTGTACTGAATGCTTTATAAACATCTCTGCACTCAGGGTGAGGTATGTGTGGATTCATACAGCCAGACCTACCAGCACACAGACTCAAGCCTGGAGCACAGAAATGCCCAGGTCTGGGACTCATGGCTCCACCCCCTTCTCCCTCTCCCACCTGGGCCGTTGCCAGGGGAACCTACTCCCCAGCAGCCTCCACCTTCCGTTTTATTTGCATCTCATTAACATCTCGTCGCATCCTACGCCAGGCAAGGCGGCCCTGTGTAGACAGCTGATCTGGAAGGAGTGACCCGGGCCTCCCCGCACCTTGCCCACCAGGGTTAGCCTGGCCTGCAGCTCCCTGCACTCCCGCTGCAAGGCGGCAATCTGCTTGTCCTTGGCCAGCAGTGCACTGGCTGTCTCGCTGAGGTCCCGGGCTCGCTGGCGGGCTAGAGCCTTCCGACACAACTCCAAGGTGGCTCCCGGCCGGGGCACAGGGGCACTCACCTAGCCAGAGGATGGGTAAGGCCAATGGTCACCTGAGGGATGGGGCACTTCTCCCACTATTTAGCTCCTCCCAAAGGAGGAGTTCGCTTGAAAACCTAGGAGGCTGGCCTCCTTCTTCCACCTTGTCTGGGGTCTCAGAGGACCAGCAGCCTCACTTCACCCCATCCCAGCAGTCCCCAAGCAGGGACTGAAAGGGTTAGCTCTATGTTCTAGTTTAGGCCCAAAGGATGCCGCTAATTCTGGGCTGCCACTGTGATGGGTCTTACCCCTGCCCCCACTCCAGCTCTACACCCTGAGATGAGCTCAGCAGGAGGCTGCAGCCAGCACCAGCACGTGGTTATCCAGAATCCTGCTCCCTGCCTGCTCAGGAACCTCCCCACTCAACCCTTCTCTCCCTCCTGTAGCTCCAGGAACCTTCAGCCTCCTGGCCTGGCCAGCATTTGCCGTCCCTACGCTTTGGCCCCTAAGCATCCCTTTGGTGCTTTCCTGGGTGTCAAATCTGTGACTTCTAGCCCCAGACTGCTCCTCAGGCCCAGCCCTTGGCTCCCCTCTTCCTTGGTCACCCAGCCTCCGCCCAGCAGCCTTCTGTCCTCACCACCCTCAGGTTCGTTTCCTGCAGCTTCCGAGCCCTCTCCTCCAGGCGCTTGGCAATGACCGCCAGCTCCGCATTCTTCCGCTTCAGCCTCCGCACCTTCTCCTCCGTCTCAGGGAAGCTGCTTTTCCTCTGACAAGGGGGTCAGGCAGAATAACGGGATAAGGGGAGCACCCACCGACCCAATTCTAGCTGCCAAGGCCTTGGGCTAGCACCCTGGGCTCACAGTGGGGTCCTTGGCAACTCTAGACAGGGGTTCACCCTCTCTGGGCTTGGGATTATATCACCTCCATGTAGCCCCCACTTGGAGGGATGTGCATGGGGTGAGAAGGGCACTGAGGCAGAGGGCCTGTCTCCAGCCAGGACGCATGCAGGACCCTGCTCTTCAAGCCTCACCAGCATCTGGTTTTCCTCCTTAAGGATGGCACAGCGCTGCTGCAGCTCTCCCAGGGCCCTCAGCAGCTCCAGATTGGGCCTGTCCCCGAAGCCCATGTTCAGCTTGTCCTGGCATGGGAAAGGACGGGGTATGGCACCTCAGGAGCCCACCCCGCCCGGTCAGAGCCCTCCCTGTGGAACATCCCCCTCCACAGTCCAGGAAGACCTGGAGATGAGAAGGTTCTTTCCCACATCCCAAGCCTTCACAGAGGGGCATGGGAAGCCCAAGAGAAGGGGCTGTCCATCCGCAGTGGCACCCCCACCCTTGGGACGTTCCTGCTGTTCCCTGATGCTCCCTACCCCTGCCCATCTTTTTCTCCTAGGAAATGCCAGCTTGAGCTCCCCTTCTCTCCCCCTCTAGACTCCTCATGGCCTTGAGTCGCCTGCCCCCCACCCAAAGTCCTGATCCCTCCATTTTCTACCGGAGACTGCTCATGCCCACCCCAGACCCTGCTCATGCCCACCCCAGACTGCTCACGGAGCCCCTCCCCTGAATCTGCTTCCTCTGGACTCTGATTCCACCATACACCTCCACACCCCACATATCCCCCACTCCCCAAGGACAGACAGCCTCAGGGAGGAGGAGACACAGACAGACTGTCAGAGATGGGGGTGGGGGTAGGGTGGGCAGGGGCAGGGCCAGCTGTAGAAAGACTGGCAGAGAGAGTCAGAAAAACAGATAAATGGCCAAAAAAATGGATCCACTGAGATTTTTGCCCAATGAAAGGAGGACAGACAGTCACAGAGACAGACCCACAGACAGACACAGGCCAAGAGAGGAGAAGTGGGCCATGGGGTTGCATATCTTGCCGTGCCTCCTGGCCAGGCTGGGGAGCATGGTGAGAGACCCCTCCCACCTTGCAGACCCCAGCCCTCTACAGCCCCCTTACCTTAGGGAAAGGCTCCACCTCCTCATCCTCCAGCCTCGGGCAGCCAGGTCCAGAGCTCGCTGCTTGCTGCCCCAGGCCGGGCAGCCCAGCCTCTGCTCCTTCAGGGTCAATGCCCCCCATCAGCCCGGAGCTCCAGGCTCCTTTGGGCTTGGAGCTCTCCTCAAGCCTCAGTTCTCTAACCTGCAGAGCTGCCGGAGGAGTATCAGCAACGCTTGGGGCTGTGTCCCCAGGTTCGCCCCCTTGGCCTGGAGTCCAGCTCTGCCAGGCAGGCAGTGCCCATGGCTCCATGGCTCCGGGGTCCCCAGACCGTGGGAGGGTTGTCAATTGCTCCATGGCACTGCCAAGGGGCCCCAGAACTCAGGCTGGGGAACATCACCCAGCCAAATGAGGGGGCTGGCAAGGGTCATGCCAGGCCAGACCCTCTCCCCTCTGAGCGATTGGCTTTACCGAGGCTCCATCCAAGGCTGGCTGAGCTCTTCCCCTCCCACAAAGGCGGCTGCAGAAGGCGTTGGGGCTGCCGGAGCTGGTGCCGGGGGTATGTGAGCTATGTTTGCTCGTGGCTGTGTGTGTGTGCGAGTATGTGAAGGAGCGAGGGTGTCCCCGTGGGGGTGGGGAGGGTGTGCAGAGGCCACTGACAGCAGTGCCTGGGTGAGGGGGTGCGTGTGTCTCCAGGTCTGTCCGTGCAGGTTAACGCTGGCTTGTGTGTGTTTGGAGGGTGGGTGCCTCCACTTATGTGTGTTGAGGGGAGTGGTGCTATGTGTCACTGTCTGCCTGTTTCAGAGTTACCAGTTGTTTCTGTGTGCGTGTGGGTGTCTGTATTGCAGGGCTGTGGCAGTGTGTGATACTGTCACTGGTTGTATCTGAGTATGTCAGTGCTGAGCAGCTGTGTGCATTGGTGTGGCTGTGTGTCTGTCAGCGTCTGTGAGTCTGGCCATCCATCACAACCCCTCTGCCTGGCTAGGGTCCTCAGGTGCTGCTGGGGGGGGGGATCCCCACTGGTCCGCTGTGGTCCTTTATCTCCTGCCTCCCTCTCTGCTGCTCTCTCCTGCTTGCTGGGCGGCGGGCTGGTCCTAAGGAGGCCTGGGTCGATGGGCTGCTTGCCTCATAGTCTCTGCCCCCACCGGCCTCAGCTCTGGGGACTGCAGGGGTCCCTTACAGTCCGGGAGCCTCGAGATGGTGGGCGCGGAGGAGGGCTGAGCCTCAGAATGGGGGGGGCGAATAGGGGAGAGCCAGCCCTCCCCTCCTCCTCCTCCTCCCCTCCCGCCCACCAATAGGAAGTCAGCTGCTGGTTTCCATGGCAATGGCGCTGGACTGGTGGGCTGGACCAGCTGACAGGGTCGGGACAGAGGGAAGAGCAGGTTTCTCACGGGATGCTGGCCCAGCGCCCCCCGCATGTGGCCTCCCACCTCTCGTTCCCGCACACCCTCACACCCTCCAGGGGACGGAGGCAGGGGGCTGCAGCTCGTCCTCCCTACATCACATCGGGTGAGACAGGGAGAGGCAGACACAAGGGAGGGTATGACAGGTAGACAGAGATCCAGCCACAGAGAAGGGCAGGACAAGAAAAGATGGGATTTGAGATGAAACAAAGAGAGAAATCAAGGGAATGACAACAGGAAGATAAAAGCAAAGAGACAGAGACAGAAATAGGCTGAGAGAATTGCTTCAGCTTCCTCCCCCGGCAGACAGCATTTGGGGCACAACCTGCCTGGTCCCAAGCCAGCAGGGAAGACCATATGGCCCAGTGGGTTGGCTTTACCCCGAACTGTCTGGAAGTTCATCTTCTGTCTAGCCTTAGGCCTTGTTGCTGTGAGAAAATGGCTTTTTGGGACACGGACATGGGAACTCTCCCACCCAGGAGTCAGCCTGTATGTGGGGGCAGGGGCCTGGATGGAGTCCCCAGAGACAGAGGTGTAAGCCAAGGTCGGGGGCCCTCGTGTGGCACTCCCACAGAATAGCAGCAGCAACACTGAACCTCAGAGCCTTGACTATGGGCTCCACCCAGGCCAGAGCCAATGAAACCGGAGGGAGGGGGTGCAAGGGGAGGAGATGACATCTTTACTTCCCTAAAGCAGGATGTAGATTAATATGCACGCCACTGCGTGGTGTGTGTTGCTGATGTTTAGGTCAGGGTATATATGCACGCCGTTATGTGCATGCACGTGTATAGTATGCGTACATAGAATAGACATATATTTATTTGTGTATATGGGGGCATTATATATATAAGTGCTGTTATATATATGTCTGTGAGTCTCATTGGGTGTATATGTATGCACGTTTCTGTGTGTGTCATTGCATATATGTCTGTTTGCCACAGTGTGTGTGTGCTGTAATGTGTATGTGAGGCTATCATTGTCTGAGTTTGTAAGTTACAACACATAAGGATATATATGCATACGGATGTCATTATATGGCATTACGCCATATATAATGTCACACTCATAGTCATGTAAATATGTGTAATGACAGTTTTATATATATATGTCTCACCATGTATCTGTTTTATATTTATCATCATAAATGAATGTGTATGTGTATGGAGTTACTATGTTTATTATGTGAATGTCATTATTTGTGTATGTGAATGCTCTTCTATGTGTGACACATGTCATGTTTATATCATTGTATGTGTGTATACTATTGAATATGTATATGTGCTGGGTGTGTGTATATCCCTGTGTGTCACTGTGTGACATGCCAGCCATGTCACTTGTGTGTGTGTATGTATATATGTGTGTGCGTGTGTGTGTGTCACTGTAAGTTTGTGTTACTGGCATACATGTACAGGGCCCCTGTGTGCAAATGCATTTGCATGCTGGTGTATGTGTGCTTTATATATTAGTATCTGTGCCCTTGTCTATGTATAAGATGATGTGTGTGTTTTTGTCCAATTCCAATCTAGACTATCTTAGATTAAAACCGGAGGTATTCAGGCATGGTGGCACACACCTGTAAATCCCAGAGACTCGGGAGGCTGAGACAAGGGCCCCTTGAGCCCAGGGGTTTGAGACCGCAGTGAGCTATGATTGTGCCACTGCACTCCAACCTGAGCAACAGAGCAAGACCCCATCACTTAAAAATAAATAAACTGGAGGTTGGCAGCCTTCAGTTTGGGGGAGTAGAGAGTGGAGGGCAGGTCAGGGCCAGAGCTAGGGTAAAAGGTGCAAGAGGCCCTCACACCCCTGCCCCTCCATGCCCCTCCCTCCTCCAGCTGTGGCCTGGCCAGGCCCAGAGGCCTCTTCTGATCTCATAGTCAGGGCCTAACCCATTTCTCTCTCAGGAGAGTGAGAGTGGTTCTCCCTCCCAGCCCTTCTGTGTGCCCACACCATCCATGTGCCAGCTACCCCACGCAGCCACCCCCCTGCCCGGCAACAGAGTCTCATACAAAAGAGAAGCAGAGTCCATTCTTTATTAGTGTTGGGGTCCCTGGCACCACCACCCATTCCCCTCCACCCGCCCTCCCTTGCCAGCCTTCCTCCTCTGCTTGCGGCTGCTGCGTCAGGAGTCCATGTGTGCGGCCCTCCTGGCACCCCAGACTCCAGGAAGCAGAGGGGCTGCTGTGGCCTTTCCCCTATTGTCCGGAACCAGGAAGGGCAGCACTGTGGCGGCAGTGGAAGCTTTTCAGGGGTCTGGGCAGGTCGCAAAAGTGCGTGAGGTGCTCACCTGTCATGCATGGTCCCGAGAGTCGAGGAAGATGGTGGCAGTGGCGGTGGCGGTGGCGTGGTCTCCGAAGCCCACAGTACACTCATCCATAAAGTAGGAAACACTACACCCTCCAGTGCTGTTAGTAGTGCTTTCTACTTTATGGGTGACTGCACTGTCTGTCTGTCCGTCCGCGTGTACTCTTCAGGCCGCCTGCTCTTCCTCATTCTTGTTTCAAGAGCCCCCAGCCCTCCCTGTGGCTCCCTAAGACCCTGCCACCCTGCTGTGGCCCCCAGAGGGCCCGCCCTGGGCCTTGTGGGCGGTGACTCAGCATGGTGCCAGACTTGCCTCCTCTACCTCCCTCCCCCACTTCCTCTTTGGTTCCCCCTTCCCTTCCCCCTTAAGACTCCACCCCATCCCCCACCTTCAGGGACACTCAGGTAGAGACCATGGCCTCTGGAGGCCTCAACCAAGTCCCCAGTTCTGCGACCCCCTGGCTGGCCCCTCCCAGCCATACCAGCCACACTGCCCACCCTCCGGAGTCCAAATGAGGCAGCCACAGCACCCCAACCCCCAGGGCCTTAGGCCCCAGACTCCCCATCAGCCCACGGCCCTGACTCCCTCACTGCCCTGCTGCTCCCCAGGCCGGAACCCAAGAGTACCCCAACAGAAATGGTGGCCATGTTGGGCAGAAGACACCCAGTGCCCCTCACTGACAATGGCCCCACTTTATAGCCTCTGCCCACCCTCTGCCATCACCACCCTCCTCCCTCAGACTCTACCCAGCCCTTTCTTCATCTGGAGGCCAGGAGCCATTTTACCTCCCTTGGCTAGAGATTATTTTGAGGAGCTGTCCCACCATGACAGCTGGTAGATCTGAGGGGCTTTGCTCCTCTTTGGCCTGAGCTTTGCTTGTAAGCCTTGGCACCCAAGCCCCTGACTACTCCCAAGCATCTCCACCCAGAGCCTATAACCCAAGCCCCTCCTGGCCCCTTAAGGCCCAGAGGCAAGGCGCTCCGGTTGGGGGTGAAGCGAAAGTTCTGGCCCTTACCTGCTGCTGCAGGGCTGAGGACAGCAAGCCCTGTGCTCCAGCTCCAAAGTGGGGTTCCCTTCAGGGCGGGCAGGGCTTATAACCCCGAGGCCACGTGGGCCAGATCTCAGGGCGCCCAACGGTCTTGGAGCCCGCCCCCACACCGCAGCGCAGATTAGCGCGCCCCTCCCCTCCCTAGGGAGGACAGACTGACAGGAAACCAGAGACAAGGCTGGGTATTGGTGGGAGGGGGGCTGAAGAGACCATCACACGCCCTGGGCAGGTGGCTTCCGGGACCCCAAGCCTGCCCTTCCCCCCACGGCACAGGCTCCAGGGGATGGTTCAAGAGTCTGGGACTGACTCGGGGCATTGGGGCTGACACCTGGAGAGAGGGGCTCCCCAACAGTGCCTTTAGTGAGTGCCCAAACGAGGGAGCCCAGAATTCCAGCACAAGAAAAGGACGTTCTCTCTGAGTCCCACCGCCAATGACCCCAGTCCAGAGAACTCCCTTCCCTTGTGGACATTGAGACCAAGCCACAGCTCCTCTATGTGTGCTCCCCAGAGAGGCCTTGGAGGTGCTGATGCATGAAATGGGGTCCGGACCAGCATCCCACAACACTCTCAGCACCCCACAAAGCCCTCTCCACCGGCCCCAGCCTGCAGGAGACCAGGCCAGGCCGCTCAGCACAGTACATGGCGCATACTCAGGCGCACACTCAGGCCAGGGGGGCCGCGTGGCACCAGGCTGGCTGTTCGTGCTTGGGATCAGTAGGGACAGATAAGCAGGGCAGCGCAGTGGTGAGGGCCAGGGTCCTAAGGTCCATAGGTGCCATGGGGGCAGGAAAGAAAGGGGGCTTGCAGGAGTGGAGGGAAAGAGGCCCTGAGGGGAGGTTCTGGCGGCCACCGGATGTGGGCACGGGCCCGCCCACCTGCATGCCACCCCCGCTTTCCCCATGGGGAAGGCAGGAAGCTGCCCAGCCTGGGCCCCTGGCCGGGGGAGGGGAGCAGGGCGTGGATCTGGGCAGGGGGGCTGGGTGGGCTGAGTCTGGGCTCTCCAGGCCTCTCAGTGGGCTTGGCTGTGGAATCAAGAAGAACGGGCTTGGGGGAGGAAAGAGAGGTAGGAGAGAGTGAGAACCATCGGTGGTTCCTTCCCAGAAGGCCATGGGCCTGTTCTCTGGGTGCCCCATTTAGGGACAGGCCCACACAGACTTCAGAGGACTCTCAGGAGAGCACTGGCAGGGGGGCTGCAGGGAGGGAGATTGTCCCACATCCTTACCTTCAGGAAGGGGCCCCTTGACCTGGAAGGTTGTCCCATTCCCGGGCCCTTAAAATGGGACAGAGAAAGGGAACAGGGCCCTTCACCCCCTCCGAAGAGAAAGTGGTGAGGGGGCAGCTGTGAGGGCCGGCGGGCCAGAAACGGGCCAGTGCTGCTTTAAGAGACCACCGCTGCCCCAGACCTGGGTGGAGGGGAAGCGGCTGCCCCAGGCGATAAGAGGATAAGAGTATCAAAGTCGTGCAGTGACCTGGGCTCCTGGACCCCGGGGCCCCTCCTCCTCAAGCATCTTGCCCCCACCCCTGTTCATAGCGCCCCATAGCCTCACTTCAGAGGTGTCCAGTGCCCTCAACGGAGAGTCACAGAACAGGGGTCAAGGAGCCTGGCTTCTGGGCCCAGCTGTGCCCAGACCCCCTCAGCATGTGACCTACGGCAAGTCAGACCTGAGGTTCCCAGGGACACATGTCACTCCAGCAGTCTCCAAATCAGCCCCTCTTCTGTCCTGAGCAGGGTGAGATGTCCCTGATGCCTGCCCCCCTGTGACAACAGAGGCTGCTTCTCCCCTGTATGTCCTCAATGCCTCAAGACCACCAATTTTGTTTGTTTGTTTTTTGAGGAGAGGGCCTGAAGCCCATCCTCTCTACCGACAGAGCTCCTGGGGTCAGGAGGTTTCTAGAAGGACTGGGCCTTTCGCTGGTTCTCATCCTGAGGCTGGGGCTGAAGGATGGCATTGAGGAGGCGCTCGGGGTCCCTGCACCCTGGCCTTCTCCCCAGCCCAACGATGACTCCCAGCAATCCTGGGCCTCAAACAAGAAGAAATGGGACAGGGCCAGAGATGAAATCCAGGACAGCGAAAGGGCAGAGTCCAAGATGAGGACACAGAGGCAGTGAGAAGCTCTGTGAGAATGGGCGTGTGGTGTGTGGGGTGGGGTGTACACCCGTGAGTGGAACAGGCGTGCTGGACTGGAAGCTCTGCCATTGGCCGGCGCAACCCACACGTGTGGTCTCCGTGACTGACCAGCAGGTGCCTGAGGGGAGAGCACCTGCACAGACACAGCCACAGGCTGCCCAAAGAGCCCAGAGGATTCAGTCTCCTTTTTAGAGAGAACCAGCCCAGAGCCACACAGACACACAGTTGCTGACACTCCAGCTCAGGCCTATACACACACATAGAGGAAAGCCTGCTGCACACTCCCGGACACCCCTGCCTCCTCCACGGAAGACACAGGAAGGATGCCTCGCTTGGGAATCTGGGGACAGTGCTTGGGAGATGCCTGGCCGGAGTTGGAGGTGGATTTAGAGCACGGGCATCTCTGTGCGAGGCCTGACTCCCACTCCTGCCCCCAGAGCCGCCTGTTGCCAGCGTCCCTGGTGATGGCCTGTGGCTGGGGCAGGTCTTCTGTCTCTCCTTGTGGAGGAGAGAGGAGTTCAAGTTGATACTTCAAACTCTGCCCCCTCGGTGGTAGGCCCGGGCTCATCCAGGCGTTCACTGGGCAACCTTGGCTCTCTTGGACTCTGCTGTAAAATGTCCTCCAAGGTCCCTTCCGGTTCTGACATTCAGATTTCTGCTCAGAGGAAGTGGGGCTGGGCGCGGCAGAAACAAGGTGGGAATAGCCCACCTTGTTTGGGGGTCTGGGTTTGGGATGGCTCCAGGCTCACCATCCTCCCTCCCACCCCCACCTCACTGAGCTCGGGGACAGCCATCTTTGTGTGCCACACTGAGGCTGTGGGCAGGTAAAGGTGAGCCTGGGGAGAAAAGGATACAACCCCCGTCCTCAGGCACTCCCCATCTCTCAGGCAATGTGAGAGACCTTTCCTGTCAGTGTGAGAGAGAAGTTCGTGTCTGAAGCAGGGGCACAGCTTCAGGTCTGAGGGGGACACTTTACTCCTACCTCGAGTGAGCAATGAATCAGAGGGGTGAAGTAGAAGACACATATATATGCTTCCCCCACCCCACACACACCCCTCCATCTTACAAAGTTATAGCAACAGTGCGAGGTAGTTCTGGGTGGGGGCTGACAGGGCCACGGGGCCGGGTGGTTGGATGCTGTAGGGGCAACCTCAGAGTCACAGGGGGCATCAGAGAATGCTTCCTGGAGGAATTGAGGATGGGTACAAGGGAGTTTGGAAGAAGAGACTGGGCAAGGAGGAGAAAGAGGGAGAAAATGGTCTTCTGAAGGCCTAACGTCTGCAAGAACGGGCCCAGAGGGTGGGAGAACTGACTTGAGCTCCTTGTCGCACAGGAAGGCAGGAAAGATAGCCAAGCCTTCCCCTCCAGCTGCACGGGCCTGGGGAGCCCTCACTCGGCAGGCAGGTGGAGATGGCAGCCCAGATAACCTGCCTGTGAGGAGACAACAAGAGAGAAGCCACAGGACCTAACCACTCACAAACAGGAAGCTGAGAAGGCAGAGCTGGCCCGCCCTCCAGGGAGCTAGGGCTGGGGGGCAGTTCTGACCTCAAAGGAGAGAAACTGAGCCCTGGCATTGCAAAATGGGGCTCAAGCCAATTAGAGTCAATAGTCCCAAATGTTGGGCCCCTTCCGTATCTCCCTGGAGAGACAGCAAAGGGAAGCAGGTGCCAAGAGAGGGAGGTGCCTCAAGAACCCAAGACAGCCCGTGTCCCTGCAGAGGTCATCTCAGCACCAGGGAAGCTCTCCTGTCTCATCTCAGAGCCTTGAGGAGTGTTGAGGGGCCTCCAGGCAAGGAGAGTGAGCAAGCTGTTACCCCTTACCCCTTGGCCTGTACTGCCCAGAGTCCTCTAGGTTTAACGTCATGCTCTCCTACTCTTCTCTGGCAAGGGGCAGCTCCAGGGCACAGTGGCCCACCCTGGGAGGTCACTCTTCTGTGGGGCAGGATTCTGGCTCAGCTTTCCTGGGATCATAGGATCCAAGGACTTGCAAGCCGCAAGGTCAGGCGGCAACTGGCCCCGAGTCAGGAAACTGAACTGCAAGCCCAGAGAGGGGCAGAAGGCAGCATGAGGTCACAAAGCAAGTTGGGGCCAAGTTGAGGGTTCTTTCCACAGCATTTGGGAAGAGGCAGGATGGCCTGGGTAGGAAGGGTGGGGGTGGTGTGTGAGGAAGAAGGCTACCCTGACCATTGCTGTGAGTGTGGTTGTGAAACCGGAAGCATTCTCCTCTGGGATCCCCTAGGGACATAGGCAGGGAAATGGGAGAAAGCTCTTTCCTGCTCTCTCCACACACAGGGGCCGTGCATAGCTGCACCTGCTCGTTTTAACTGCTGCTTTGTGTGTGTGTGTATGTGTGTGTGTGTCTGTGCATGTGTCTGAAGGCTGGTTCTCTGCCTAGAACCCTCTATCATCCCTTATCAGCCCAACTCCCTACTCCCAACATCAGAACCACCAAGCAGAGGATAAAACTCAAGAGACAAGAGACTAGGGGTCTGTGCCCTACCCTGTGACTATTTACAGTGTAACTTTGGGCCAGTCTCTGACTCTCCCCACCTTCCCCAGCCTGTTTCTTCACCTATAAAATTGGAGAGGGAGTTGACCAAAGGACGTGTTTGTGCTCTAGGAAGTCCCTAAGAGCAAGGGGGCCCAGGGACCTTGGAGGAGGAAGCAGCAGTTCCTGTGTTCCCAAAACTGCCCAGCCACTGGGCAGCCCTGGGATCTTCCCAGCTGGCTCAAGGGTATGCCTCCCACAGCAACCAGAGCACGGAGAATTCGCCTCCACCTTGGCTGGGAACAAGGGCAAAGGGTTATCTATGCCCTCCTGCCAGCCTCCTGCCCCCCTCCCTGCCCCCTCAGGATTCCTCATGCCATAGGCACAGCCGAAAAAGCAGGCGAGGACTGCCCTGAACCACTCTGGGCTCATCCCATTCTCCTCCTCCTTCTACATAAGGAGCTGGAGGCAAGGGCGGCAGCTCAGGCACCTAGAGGATTTGACATGACACATTCAGTCTGAATCTCATTTAATCATCATGCTGACCCCGTGGGGTAAATGGTGGGATCCCAAGCTCAGAGATGAGGAACCGGAAACTCGGCAAGGTTGTTTCACCTTCCTGAAAAGTCGGCCAACAATCTGCAGTTTGTTTCTGTTCCCCCATGGTAGCTCAATTCAAAGTCCCCCAAAAGGACCGGGTCTTTTTGTGAGGACCTGTCTCTCCTCACAACCCCGTCAGAGAAGGGAGCTGGAACGAGCAGTGGGAGGGACGAGGGGCAGACCCCCTGCCCCCAGGCTTGCGGGTCGGGGAGCAGAGGGGTCTAAATGGTAGCCAAGCGGTCTGTAGAGTCTCTTCTGCAACAAATGACCACCCCAGCCCCTTCCTTCAGAGCCTATAAAGCAGTCAGATAGGGGAGGGTTGGCCACCAGGGCGGGGGTGGGGGGTGACGGTCAGCAGCAGCAGCAGTTCACAGCACTGGAGCCGTTAAAAAGTGACTCAACCAGAAAGTGCGTTTGAAGCGACACCCGCCGGGGCCCCAGAGCCCCAGAGCCAAACCTCAAAAAGACGAAGTGAGAAAGGCAGGCCTCGGGGGCAGGGCTGGGGGTGGAGACCCAGCCTGGAGCCGGCCTGGCCAAATAAGGGCAAATGCTCTGGGGCGGACCAATGGGACGCCAGTGGCTGTGTCATGGGGATGTGGCTGGGGTGGCGGGTGAGAAGCCTGGGCAAATGGGGGTGGGGGACAAGGGGCCCAGGCCCTTCTGGAGGGCTCCAAGGGTGGTGAGAACAGAGAGGCATTGAGGCCCTCACCCCCAAAGAGACCTTGGTACCTGAGGTTAGTGGGCCCAACCTGCAGGCAAAAGGAAAACAAGGAAGACCCCCCTGCCCCTGCCCCAGTTATGGGCCCTTCATCCCCATCTGCCATGGCTGACGGGAAGCCAAAGGACATTGTTGTACAGGGGAAAAGGCCTGGGCTGAAACACCAGTGCAGCCTTTCCTGGCCACTGCCCTTGGCAAGTGGTGGAATGGGAACTCAGTTTTCTCATCTGTGGAGGGGAATAATAATGCCTCCCAGGATGGCACTGAGGATCAAGTGCAATAATGGAAGGGCCAGTGTTGAACCTGGAAGTTGCCAATAGATGAACCTGGAAGTCATCTATTGATGTTTATTGTAGAAGTACAAGCCCAAAAGCTGCTTCTCAAATTCTTGCCTCCACTTGCTGTGAAAATCCCTTTGCAAGGCCACCATGTGGTTCTCAGTTCCGGTCCCCGGCGTCTATAACAGAACAGGGGAGCTGCAGAGGCCAGAGGCCTCCTCCAAATCTAAGCTTGGTTCCTCATGCTGCAAAGGCAGAAGAGAATGATACCAGCCTCCTCAAGCTCATTCCCCAGGGACAAGTCCTACTCCACCTCTCCTCCACCTCCTCACCTTCCTGACTCCAGACCGTGCCCCACGCCTCCTCCTGAGACCCCACCCTCAACTCCCTGCTTCTCAGGCAGGTGCAGGGCTAAAGAAGTGAGTCTACTCAGCTGCCCAGAGAAAGTGCTGCAGCTGCCAGCACTGGGTGGGGTGGCTGCAGGCTTGTCCCAGGGCCTCCCCAGCCCGGGCTGGAACCACAGGCCCAGGTACCGAGGCTGGGCACTGGCTGCTCTCCCCTTCCTCTCAGTTCTTCTCCCTCCCAAGCGTGGAGTGTGGATTTGCATTTCCCCTTTGGCCTTCTGCTACTCAAGCCCCCAGGGATGAGGTGACAGTTAAACCCCCCTTCCTTCCGGCTAGTGGCCCCAGAGCGCTCACTTCCTTCCAGGTATTCTCCGGGATGGGGGGAAGGAGTTGAAAGGGTGGCAGTTGCTGGGTTTGGGGAAGAAAGGATGAGGAATCCATTTTGGAGAGAAGCTAGCGTCCCCTCACCCTGGTGTCTGAGGCTGCTCTGTACCTTCCCTCAAGCTCTCTCTCTAGCACAAGAGCTAAATTTGCAGGAAGGAGAGTACACAGGCAGGAAGCTGCACATGGGAGCTCTTGAAATGGGCCTGCCAGCTCCCTGACTTCTTCCAGGCCTAGGCCTCCATCTGCCATGGATGGATCCCCAAGGAAAGCTCCTTGGGCTTCATATTCTCTGTCAACACCACCATAATGCCTGCCCTCTACCCTGAAGGGGAGTGTTGAGAATGGGGGAGTGCCAAGGCCTAGAGGGGAAATGTTTTCCATCATATTTCTCAGAGGATCTGGCATCTTGGCGCCAGCAGCCCAGAGCAGTTTCCTCTGTAGTCAGTTCCTGCTTCCTGGGATCTTAGGTCAAACAGAAACACATCTTTAGGCAAAAGGCAGAGCCAGGCAGTATAGGACATATAAAGGAGTGGTGACCCCCTCTTGAGATCAAGCTGACCACTGTCTCTGCGGCTCAGTCCTCTCACCCATAAAGCGAGGAGCCATCCATTCCCAGTTCTAATGTTCTACAATCTGCCTTGCCCAGGGCCTCAACCCTCTGGACCTTACACACCTACTGGTGAAGGCCTCCAACCCACCAAGGCCCAGGCAGGAAGCCATGTGCCCTCTTCAATCTAAGCCCTACTGGCTCACCCTATAGCAATTTTTATCAATCATGGCTGTCTGTTCAGGCTCAAACAAGACGGGAAGGGGACAGCCACACATAAGCAACAGAAATGACAGCTGACACACTGATATGAATCCAAGAGGTAGAAAAATAATCAGTCCTGAATGATGTCACCAATGATAAAAATTGTTTATAACAATGACTTTCAGCCAAGTATAGGTTAAATCACATTCAGAATCTTGTATCCAAACAGCAAGGAAGTATATACTACATTTATAAAATGTACATATAGTGGCACATGCCTATAGTCCCAGCTTCTCAGGAGGCTGAGGTGGGAGGATCTCTTGAGCCCAGGAGTTAAAGTCCACACTGGGCAACACAGTGAGACCCTACCTAAAAACAAACAAGTTTATCTCACAAAAAATGAGAACAGAAAGATTAAAAAGATTTGGTGCTTTTTTAATTTTAGCATCAATGCTTTTGTGCTAACAAGGAAAATGTTTCAGTTTTGATATATCTGTGTATGATTGATGTATTGGAACACTTATTACCCAACAATGTAGAGGGATGAAATTCTTGCCACATTTATCTAGAACTTACCTAGAAGTAGACAACTTTAGATAATGATAATCCCTTACATACACTTGTTTATAGCTCTCAAATTGCTTTTACCTAAGTTAATATATTTGATTCTCATAACTAACCTAAGACAAAGACCACCAACTGCATTTTTAAACAAATTTATTTGAAGTATGACAGCAAAGTGAAAAAATCACAAGTATGTAACAATTTTCAGAAAGTGAATTAACCTACATAACCAGCATCGAGATCAAGAAACGGAATATAACCATCATCTTAGGTGCATCTCATGCCTTCTTTCACCCCCACCTGTCACAGGTAACCACTATCCTGCCAATCTAACACCTAGTTTTGTCAGTTGCATTTCACAGAGAAGAAACTTTTCAGAGACAGTGACTTATAGAAGTCACAGCTAACGGCTAGAGGGTGGGGAGACAGCAACTCTGCTCTCAGTTGGATACATGTGTTTTTAGCACACACGAGTCTGTGTTCCAGTGGGCTGCAATGGAGGGTGTGTGGGGCACAGGTCAGCAGGTGCCTAAGAGCTGCTGGAGTGGAACAGAAGATGCAGCCAGGGGAACTGGAGAAGGGCTGGTTTCCCAATGCCCTGCACAGGGATCCTTGAGCAAATCCCATGATCTCTTCCAGGGGCCATTGCCCTCACTGCCTCCATCTCTTTGGCTAATTTTAGGCTTGAGGACTGGAGTGGGGAGTAAGGTGGTTGGTGGAGCTCAAAGTATAGAGAAAATGTATTGTAACTTCACTCAACAGAAAGCTCATGCCTTACACTGGTTCTGTGGAACACTCAGGAAGCAAAGCTTGCTGTTTGGGGATAACTATGTCAGAGACAACAGCCCATAACTGGATGTGGGCATTTTATTTCTTGGGCTAAGGCTCCACTACTTGGACATGGCTAAGTCACTCTAACTCTCTGAGCCTGTATCCTCATCACTAAATAAGGATGTTAACATGTCCCAGGGGTTTTGTGAGGATCAAATGAGACAAGGGAAAGCCCTTTGTCAACTGTAAAATGATAAAGCCATGAAAGGCTTTACTGACACTAAATAAACATGAACCAGATTTTGAGACAGTTATTATTAGTCTGTTGTTAAACATTACCTACCTGCCTCTTTTATACATATAGAGATCAGATGGGGGAGGGGGTGGCTGAGGATTGAGGAGCAGGTTGTAGCCAGGCTGAGAATAACAGGGTAGTGGCCACACCAAAAGCAAAGCCTCAGTCCCCAAACCTGGTGAGCCAGGCCTGCATTTAGGCCCTCACCAGTTCACCATCATTCTTGGGAAAACTGCTCCCCTTCAAGACCTCTATGAGTTACCAGTCCCTTCTTTGGCTGGAGGCTGCACTTATCAGTGCACTGCCACTTAGCCCTTCACTTTTTGGGAATCCCTAGACCCACAGCACGTGGTGGGTAAGGAGAGGACAGCCTGGCTACTACTGTTCCTAGTCTATCTGACTTGAGTCTATCTTTGTTGAACAAGGGAGTAGCAGCCTTGCCCTTCTGAAGGAGAAAGCCAAACTACTGAGCAAGAGACCAAGCAAGGAGAGATCTTAAGACACTGGGCAGACCCAGAACCTCAGCAGCCAGAATGGGCATGAAACTTTGACCAGACACAATGGACAGGACAAAGCCTCATGGCCATGGAAAGCAGGGCAGCAGTACCGGCACTTGGGACCCCTCTTCCACACAGCACTTCTCACTCCCAGGGGGCCTTGAACCAAGTCCTCATCTTAGCTTCTTTGGGCTCCAAGTGGAGGATGGGACTCTGGCACCTTCCCGCCTGTCTGAACTGCTATGTGGCACCACATGCAGGTTCAAGGCCAGAAAAGGCAAAACAGCTAATACAGAAGCAGCTCCCAGGCAGAACCCACTTGGTAGCCTGTGGAATCCAGGCAGAGACAGGCCACCCCGCCCCCCACAACCATCATCTTTCGCTTCCTGTAAGACTGACAGTTAGAGCACAGCTCAGTGTGGGGCTAAGGCAGACTGAGTGTGGTTATTTGTGCACACCTCATCTTGCCTCCCCTCCCCACAAATGTTTCCATTCTCACAAAGCAGCCACGTCCGGGTCAGACACCCAGGACAGCAGCTGGGGCTTTCCAAGGGACTTTTTCAAAAAGCCAGTGAAAGTTGGGTGTTGGCTGCACAGCCGAGGCACTCTTGCTGAGACCTACTTCTCCCCAGGATGCAAGCTCTAGCCTGGCAGGGGTGCTTTCAGATGGAAATTGAACAGAAATCACCACCCAGGGAGCTCTTTCAATTTGCAGGGATGGGGAAATTCTAGTAAAACTCAGTTTGGAATTGGGGTTATCAGACCATTCCCTCAGAGCTTGAAGGCACCAGAGAAAAAGGTTCTGGTTTGCAGACCTGTGAGTGGATATGAGCAGCCTGGCCAAGTCTCAGGCTCCTTTCCATGGGCCTACAAGAGGACAAGAGGGGACAGATGCTGGAGTGAAGTTGGCATCTCCCTTCCTTCCCACACACTCCAGGCCACAGGTAACAAGAGAAATTGACTCAACAGCAACACCAGGTGGCTAAGAGACACACAGCCCTAGTACAGGCACCTCTGCTAATGAGTCAGAGCTCACCCTGCAGTTGTGGTTCTGGGCATTTCCCTCCACTATTTCAGCTGATTGTGAAATTATTATATATGCTGAAAAATTACTAATAAAAGGTGAGCATATGAATTTTACTTTTTGCAAGATTTATGTTATAAAATTTTCATATTGCTTCATTTCTATAATCGTAACAATCCTGAGGTAAACAAGCAGGGTGTAATCATTCCTGTTTTATAGGTGAACAAGAAACTTAGGGAAATCAAAATGGGCACACTAACAGGATTTCTGTAGAAATTTAAATAAATGAGAATTTATGGTAAATTATTTTATTCTAAAACAAATAACTCACCTTGGCCAATACTGTGACGTTACCTACAGCCCCCTACAAGGCCAGAACAGAAAAGGAAGGGCCTACCTCCTATGAAGGCCCAAACAGAGGCAGACAGACCAAGGCCATGCAGCCATCTAAGCCCTGAGGGTCTCCAGTTACAAGAATGTGAAATGTGAGTAAGTGGCCCAAGGTATAGGAAGAACAGTAAAAAGAAAATGGACAAAAAAGGAAAAAAAGAAATAGTAAACATGGTTAAGAGGCAAAGGGCAATAAGCCTCAGGATTTCTTCAAGGGACACAGCTGTGCCAAGTCTAGAGGGCAGAAGAATACAACCATTAGACACTGGGATTTCCAGGCTGATGGGGTTACCTAGCCTGAGGACAGCAAACCTTCCAGTGAACCAAGAAAGCACATTAGAAAGGCTGTAACCCTGCAGGCTCAGAGACAGGCAGCAGGGAGCAAAAGGGCCTCTGCCGCTCTGAGAAGGTGCCTACAGGGCAAGTAAGCTCTTACTGTGCCCAGCTTAAAGAAAGGGAAGGAGGCAAGGCATATGTCATGGCCTTAAGAATGTTCTAGAGGTTCACATTTATTGGCATTTGACCCAGAGTCCTACCCATGGGTAAGGGTATAGCCCTGGGCTGTGGGTAGGAAAACCAGCATCCTACTCTTCCCTTAATTCAGTCTCTGTTAATCCATCAACCCAAATCCCTCCCACCTCCACCAGTAGTCCAAAGATAAAAATGGCTCAGGAACATGATATGCTGCTCTCTTAACAGTCTGCTAAGTCTCAGAATTGGAGGGTGAGGAGTATCTGAAGTTCTGCCCATTTAGTTCAGCAAAGATGATGGCAGCCCTGCATCTTGCTAGGTCTTTATAGCTGTGTCTCTGGATTTGTAGGCCACGCCTCGACTTTTCAGTTCCCGCACGATTCCTGTGGTAGGAAAAGAAACAGCTCCATGAGGGAAGATTCAGACGGATAAGATAGGTCCCTCAGCTGCCACCTTGAAGGGGGCTATAAGCGAACTGGAGTTCCTAGACTGCTCATCGATAGTCCTGCTTGGTTGGCTTGTTACCACTGAGGATCCAGGCAAGTGTTTAGCAAACAATGACGTGGTAAGAATGAGAAGAAAAAGAGGGACATATATAGTCATCAAAAGCAAAGGTTCCAGGTCGGGTGCTGTGGTGTACCTACAGTCCCAGCTATTTAGGAGGTGAGAGGATCAGTTGAGCCCAAGAATAGCAGACTCTGTCTCTAAAATAATAAAAAATAAAACAAAAACACAAAGAGCAAAGATTCTGGAGCCAGAATACCTGAGTTCTAATCCGGCTCCTCAATTCCTAGCTGGGTGATCTCATTTTTTAACCACTCTGTGCCTCAGTTCCCTCATCTGTAAAATGTAGAACCTCACAGAGTTGTGAGGACTGGCATTAATTCATATAAAGGACTTCCACAGAGATTGGTACAGTAAATGAACATTGGCTGTTATTGTGATTATTATTACCTTGGGGCAGGCGACCAGTGACTGACACAGCATACACACCTGGCTTAAAGTTACCTGGAGAGAGAAGAAAGGAGATTGCACTGGGAGTGAGTTAAGACTAACAACCACGTGGAGGCTTAAGCTAAAAATGGAAGAGATGCTGCAACTCCAGGAGAACTGTCATCACTTCTTTAGGCCACAAGTGTTAAATGACAAGGCACAGGACATTGCTTCTTTGTCTTTCCTACAACCCCATCTTTACCACAGTGAGGCCATTCACCCTACTGATTTAAGACTCCCCCATTGGATCTGAGGGACAGTAACAACACTACAGCCAGGCTCAGATGAGGAGAAAGGGAGACACTTACTGACTCGCTGCCACTTGGAAACCCAGCTGTCCTCTGGACTCATCATGGCAATGATTCTAGGGAGGGAAAAGAAACGGAGAGTCAGCCTGAGCATCCCCTGCTAGAAAGGAGGAAGACCAACGGAGATGCTCAGCCAGCACAACGGTTCTGAGAAGAAACCTAGGAAAAAGCCAAGTATTGAGTCTCCACTGGAAAGCAGGGAAAACTGAGTTCTAATGCTAGGAAGGGGCTGACTCAAAGCTGCTACTGACAAAAGTCCTTTATCCCTTACTGCCAGTCACCATCCCCCCAAAATTATTTCACTAGGCTCAAAAACATCCTTAGCTACAGACTCCCTAGGAAATGGGACAGCTTTAACACTAGAAGGCCAACACTACCGATTACAACTAACACAACCACTAGGGGGATGGGGCCTAGTGCAAAGGGGAGGGTGTGTCAAAACAATGGCTCCTCCTACCAGAAGTCACTTAGACTTGGCTGAGCTGTGCAGCCCGAGTACATACGGGGACCCCTCTCAGAATTTCATCAGTAAGATGAGACTCAAAGGTTGAGATGTACATGAAAAACACTTAGTACAGAGAAAGCACAGAGTAGGCACTAAATAAGCATTAGCTTTCCTTATTATCCTGTAGTGCTCCTGAGGTAGCTCTGATTCCAGAGGACCGGTAACAAAAGGATATTCAAGGGCTAAGCATCAGTGTCATTTTTGTCACTTACACATTCAAATGCTTATTGATTGCCTATCGTGTCAAGTTTATTCTGAGCACTGATATTTATGGAT
The DNA here is from genome assembly GCA_963574885.1 of Lepilemur ruficaudatus. Taxonomy (NCBI): domain Eukaryota; kingdom Metazoa; phylum Chordata; class Mammalia; order Primates; family Lepilemuridae; genus Lepilemur; species Lepilemur ruficaudatus. Next base: position 70,557 of record CAUYRT010021270.1, on the reverse strand, counting down.
TGCCTCTTTGATACCCATCCCCTCTTCTCTTGGCAACAACCTTGGATTCTTATTTGAAGAGACTCCCATCCCACCCGAACCCTACATTCTCAGCCGTGTGCTTTAAGTGGAATTAACTCTACCTCCAGAGGTGACAACTAGGATAACAATAGCCCCCTGGCCCTGCAGACTGATGTGGAATAGGCAAGTTTGCAGGCCAATCTTCTGGCCATAAGTATATTCTTCTCTGTCTGTCACAATCTTTCTCTCCAGCCTTGGAGTCCTTGTTGCCCAATCTTATGATTTACCCTAAACAGAATTCCCCCCATTCTCCAAGCATACCCTATTTTTCCCCACCCTTTGCCTTGCTCCAGTCACTCTCTTTATTTGGAATGTTCTTTCTACCTATCTCTCACCTCAACTTCCTTAAAAATCCCATACTTCTTTCCTTAAGAAGAAAGTGCTAACTCCTTCACTTCTGGTTGAGGTCATCCAGCCCTCCTCTAATCTTTGGCTTTTTGCCAACTCATTGAGACCAAATATGCACTAGAATATACAAATAATTCCTACGACTCAACAAAAAACAAATAACCAGATTCAAAAACGGGAAAGGAATTTGAATAGACATTTCTCCAAAGATATACAAATGGCCAATAAGCCTGAGTGGTTCGACATCACTAATAATTAGGAAAATGCAAATCGAACACTACAAATTCACACCCATTAGAATGATTATTAAAAAATAACAAGTGTTGGCGAGGAAGGGGAGAAACTAGAACCCTTGAGCACTGTTGGTGGGAATGTAAAATGGTACAGTCACTATGGAAGAAATATGACAGTTCCTCAAAAAATTAAACATTGATATTCCACCTTGCTTTTGCTTTTGACAAAAAATATTAAACATTGAATTACCATATGATCCAGCAATTCCACTTTTGGATATACAGATGATCTTTATGATTTTTCAATTTTATAATAGTACAAAAGCAACATACATTCAGTAAAAACTGTTTTTGAATTTTGATCTTTTCCCAGGCTAATGATATGCACAGGAGTAATGCCAGGCAATGGCAGTGAACTATAGTTCCCAGTCAGCCACGCCAACGTAAGGGTTCTGAGAACATTTAAGGTAGGCCAGGCTAAATTATGATGGGTAAGTTAGGTGTATTAAGTGCATTTTTTTTTTTTTTAAGACAGAGTCTCACTCTGTCACCCCGACTACAGTGCCATGGCATCAGCCTTAGCTTACAGCAACCTCAAACTCCTGGGCTCAAACGATCCTCCTGCCTTAGCCTCCTGAGTAGCTGGGACTATAGGCATGCACCACCATGCCCAGCTAATTTTTTCCATATATATTTTCAGTTGTCCATCTAATTTCTTTCTATTTTTAGTAGAGACGGGGTCTCGCTCTTGCTCAGGTTGGTCTCGAACTCCCGAGCTCAAACAATCTGCCCGCCTCAACCTCCCAGAATGCTAGGATTACAGGCGTGAGCCACCGCGCCTGGCCTTAAGTGCGTTTTTTACTTATAGTATTTTCAACTTACAATGGGTTTATTGGGTCATAACTCCATCGTGGGTCAAGGAACATCTGTATACCCAAAAGAATCAAAAGCAGGGATTTGAACAGATATTTGTACGCTCATGTTCATAGCAGTATTATTCACAATAGCCAAAATGTGGAAGCAAGCCAGTGACCATTGATGGATAAATGGATAAACAAAATGTGGTATATAAACATACAATGGAATATTATTCAGCTCAAAAAAGGAAGGAAATTCTGACACAGGCTATAGTGTGAACTTTGAAGATATTATGCTAAGTGAAAGAAGCCAGACACAATATGCTACATTTACAGGAGGTACCGAATCAAATTCAGAGACAGAAAGAATGGTGACTGCCAGAGGCTAGGGGGAGGAAGGAATGGGGAGTTTTTTTGGGGAGGAGTTAATGTTTAATAGGTACAGATGAAGAAAGTTCTGGAGATGGATGGTGGTGATGGCGGTACAACAGTGTGAATGCCACTGAACTATACACTTAAAAATAGTTAAAATGTCCACTGTTATGTACATTTTACCACAATTAAAAAAACCCTAATATGCAAAAACTTCACACTGTGTCTCTCTTACTAGAAAGTATTTCATTGTGTAACTCTTGACATCTCTATGCTATTTTACCCATAGATGGGAGTGGGAGTCCCTTCACTCCTTTGCTGGCATTGAAAGGTATTGTGCTAAACAAATAAACAAAGGGACTGGAGTATCTGAGTGTGCACATGGATGTATAGAAAATAAAGGTTCCATACCAACATCTTTTTTGCCCAATCCTTTATTCTTCCCTAAAGGAAATCAAAGAAGGAATGGTGTTGGCCCACGCTGAAAGAACTTTAGCAAATACTGAGTTTGAGCCCAGTGTATATATAAACCCTTAACTGGCCTACAAGCCAAAAGAAACTTAATAGCACCTGTTTAACCTCTAAACTATACCTTTCTCTGGCACCTACCTTGGGGAAAGTGAAGTGAGACCTGGCCACATGGGTTCCTCTCATTTCCCCTTCTTCCCACTAGACAATCTTACCAAGCAAAACTTTTCTTATTATACCCCTTTGAGATACCTAAAAGCATTGGCTTTGGGGAAATAATCTACCATTATTGTACCTTCCCTTCCCTTCATCTTCAAAAAAGATCTTCATGCATTCAACAAACATTTATTAAGCATCTACCACCTTCTAGGCGCTCTGCCAGGTAGTGATGCATAAGGTAAACAGTCTCTGCCATCAACGACCTGACAGTCTAGTGAAGCAGTGTTCAATGGAAATACAATAAAAGCACACATCATTCTAAATTTTATAGCATCCATGTTTAAAAGAGTAAAGGCAAAAAGACTAAATTAATTTCACTATTTCATATCAAAATTAAGATGTTTGTCTAAGTCTTTGAAATCTGGTGTATATTGGACACTTACAGTATATTCTAATTTGGACAAGCTACATTCGAGGGCTCAACAGCTACTGTTCTAGATGCAGGACTAGCACGTCTCAAAACAACTGTTGAGACCAACCAGGATTATGATCTTAACCGCCTGCCCCACATTTACTTCTTGGGGTGGGGTGATGCAGAAGTGAATGATGGACTCTGAAAGGGGGCTTACCCATCAAAGGAAGAGCTGGTGCAGTCATATACCATCTCTCGGTTACCCTTCATCTGTAAGTATGCATCACAATTGTCACAACCATCATATTCAAATTGATCTATGGTCTGGTAAGGAGAAAAATATGAAAAGGACAAGTAAGCATGAACAAGGCCAAAAGAAAAAGTATCTTTCTCAATACTTTGTCCTGGTCAGCCTCTTGGTTCCTTGCGCTGGCTCTGTCTCATCAGGTCCCCCATCTGTTACTCCTAAAGCTCCATTCCTAAGTTCCACCCTCATACTCCCTCCTCTCTCGTCCCCAATTCCGTTTTATCTATTCCTTTCTCTAGTCTCCTCAGGGTCAGCCGCCCTCTCGGCTGCGGATCTGCACCCTCCTCTGACTCCCCAGTGTCCTTCGGCTCCGACATCTGTTAAAAGGCCAGACATGTGCTAAGAGCTGACGATTCAAAAGCACGTTAGACCGCCCAGGCCCTCAGCTGCAAGACCAGTCTGCGTTCCTACGACATAGACAATGGCCTCCTTTGGTTTCCCACTCCCCCCACCACCTCCTGGATCCTAGACCTTACTTTTCCCTTCACTGTGCCCCAGCCCCGTTCCACCCTCTTTCCCCCACCTTGATCCCCCAGCGCCCCTACAACCAGGTCCCCGACGGACACCTTGACCAGCGAACACAATAAACAAGCCCGCAGATGCCGCAGGTCCTTCGGTACCGTCTCGAGGGCCATCTTCTCCGACTGTCAGAACAACAGCGAGAAGTACCGCCGCAGCTTCCTCTCCCGCCGGAAGTAAACAGCTCATTACCCAGAATGCCCGCCACTCCGAGCGCCTCACATTTCCTCTTCCGGTGTGGGAGGGCACCGACCCCGCACGTCCCCCTGCCCGAGGAGATGGTTTCTCCCACCGGGGAGGCGGGGCGGGGAGGCTGGACGGCCGGCAGCCACCTGGGCCGGCGGTAGGGCTGGGGGAGCGGCCGTTTGGCCCGTCAGCGGTCCCCGTGGGGGGCGGGGCGGCTGGCGCATGCGCGGGAGCGCGCCGGGCCGCAGCCGGAGCCGGATCGCAGCGGCGCGGGCCGTTTGATCTAGGCTGCCGCCGTCCCCTGGCCAGGTAGCCGAGATTGTTTTTTGTCTTCCCGTTTTACAAGCACTGGGGTAGTGGCTGGACTATCTCCGCAGAGACATAAAACAAACCCAGGGACACCCCTCCTTCCTAACTGCAAGCACTGTACGGTTGCCATTTGCAGTCCGCAGCTAGCCTGTGGGCCGACAGCGGGAAAAATGCGTATTTAATTATTTTTTAAAACTGTTTAGGTATGTGTGCTCGTTCCAGCTGATAATTTATACTTTGTGCAGCTCTGAGCATTTAGACAGTTCCTTTAATAAACGTGTAGGAGATGAGGTGTCCTTTCATTTTTTTTTTTGTTTCATTTCGCCCTGTAGGAAGCTAAACGCTTTACTCTGTGGGTCACGACCGGGTGCCAGGAGAAGCAGAAGGGGAAATCGTGTGGTGCGAGAAGGAAAGTACAGGCCCCTCGGGAATGCTTCATACCAAGAAAGCACCAGCTCTCTCCGTCTCCACTCACAATAGCCAGGTGTGTGGGCAGAACCTAGTCATTTGTGTTTATCTGAATGGGAGCTCTGGGATATAAATAGTTTCAGGCCCTGCTGTTCTATCCTTGCATCGCAGCCTCCTAACTGAAACTGAGTTTCTTCGAGGCAGGCCTACTTGTTGCCGGTCCCATGCTGTGTTCAGATGGGCTCTGTGACTGGGGTTTGTATGTTTTCCACTTTGGAACATGTTTTCTATTTTCTGCTATCTCATGTAAACCCTGCAACAACTGTGGAGTATGCCCATTTTATGGATGCAAAAAGTGAGGCACAGAATATTTTGCCCAGAGTCAAAAAGTCAAGTCACTGACACATCGTAAATTCAAGTGTGAGTGAATGGTACAGTAACATGACTGAACCACGATGAGAATCCAGTCATGCTTTCTCCTTCCCTGATCTCCATGATTTTAGGAGCTTACAAACCAGTTCTTGTTGCCAAGCCCACTACTCGACCCTATCCTTTCATAAATCAGAGCCTAGCCTCCGATATCAGAAATAATGTATTTCTCTTGATGTAGAAGGAAATGAAATTGTTACCCTGAGTGACAGTCATCACAGAACAAAACCATGAGACCAGACTGCATTTATGGATAAATATATTAGCAAATAAATACATTTTTCAACATAGTGCCTGATTCAAGCGTCTTTCTGTCTGCTTCAGATATAAATACCCATGTGGGTGCTTGGGTGCTATTCTCCCCACCACCTGAGGGAAGAAGATTCCCAAGTGGGGTTCTGTGCCCACTTTGCCCCCACATTCACATTCCAAATGGGATAATGCCTGAGGGGCCAGCAATGGTCAGGCTGCCCTGGGGTGAATGTCACCCCTTGGAGGCCCCTCAGCCCTTGCCCACTCTGTATAAGCTGCTCAGCCCAGACTTCCTGCTCCAACTACTCTCGCAAGCACACCCTCGTGTGGGTCCCCGGCCTGTATGGCTTACACTGGGGAGCCGGGCTTCTGGGCCCTCCGGACCCAAGGGTCACACTTTGTTTTTCCTTTGTTCCCCTTTGTTCTCCATCTCTGCTCTGAGACAAAACTTCTCCTAGAGAAGAACTCGTTGTTGTCCCCACTCAGCTGTAATTCTGCCTTTCTACCTTCATTCTATCCTCCCTCTTTCCAGATGAAGTCCAGCAGAAATTCTCTCCTTCGGGACTTTGAGACGGGAGACCTTCAAGGAGAAGTTGCTCCCTACCCACTATCCCCACTCCCAACCCCAGAGGAACTGGGGCTGCTGGAGTCACAAGCGAGTTTGAAGATCAGCAGCTTCATCCCAGGTTCTTCAAGGTGCTGGACCCACCTCAGGGACAGAACTCCACACCTTGGCTTCCCAGAGGCTCTGACAATTTAAGAACCATTTAAGAACAAGAAGGGGTAAACATCCTCCATTATGTATCAGGGCAGGTACTGCCTGAAAAAGCTTCAGAGATCCCTCTATTTAGGGCTCAGGGCTCACCTATGCTCCTGGTCCTTTTGGTAAAAAAGGAAAATGATAGACCGAGGGCTGCCCCTGATGTAGCAGCTTTGCCGTGGAGGGGCCAAAGCTGATGTGCAGAGCTCAGCTGAGGAAGGAGGTGATAAGGGATCATGCATTCTGCTGAACCCATTGGCTGGTATGAACACGAGGCCTGGGGCAAGGGAGACCTAGTAGTGCTGGGGGAAGGAGCAGCACTTCTGTAATACCCAGTTTCCCATACCAAGCTTTCTGCCCTCAAAAAACTCAGCCTTCAAGGAATCCAGCCTACACGTGCACACAGGCAGTAGCTGGTCGCCTGGCTGGACACAGACTTGTTGCACTGCAGATGTGTTCTGCAGACAATGTTTAGAGCTAGGAGCAGGAAATGGCACCTCCTGCCCCCCACCATCACCACTCCTCTTCCAGTGCTTCCAGAAAGTGTGGCAAAAAGAGAGGTGTTTGCCAAGGTCCTTTCTTCTCCCAGGAGCAGGACTCTATGCCAGGTAGGGCCCAAAGTCATCTGGAGCACACTCTTGGTTGGAGCTAGGCCAGAGCATCTCACACAGCCTGTTCACACAGCTCCTCGAGCTCCTCCTCTGAGCCTGTATTTAGAGAGAGGAGAGGAAAGAGATCATTGAAGGTCAGGCCAAGCTCCTGCTTCTCTCACCTGCAACAGAGTGTGGCTGGGATGGGACCACAGACAGGGAGGAGCAGGGAATGTATCTGGAAAAGGTGATTAGATTGAAAGCTGAGAAGGCCCCCAGTTGGACACAAGGGAAAGAAAAACAAACCTAGAGAAAGAGAAACATATAGAGCAACCAGTGTGTTACTAATACTTACTATTCATTCATTCACCCAATGAATATTTATTAAGCATTGATTGTGAATTTCGCCTGCTAGCATGTGCCAAATAGAAGAACAAAAAGAACAAGCCGGGACCTGATAAACTCATAGGAGAGAAGGTGTGCATGCAAATGGCTGTGATGCCAGCAGGACAGGACAGAGGTCATAAGAGATGGAGCAAGGAAGGGGAGGCACCATGTCCAAGTGCAGCAATCAGGAAAGGCTTCCTCCCAGAAGTGGGAAATAAATGAGCTAGCCCTGCAGGAATAGGTGATAACTGGATTTATGGGAATAGGGAAAGCAGGCAGATAATCTGGGGCTCAGAAACTACAAGAAGTGTTTACCCAGTGTGGCTAAAGCATGGGGCAGGGGAAGGGAAGGGGAAGAGCGGAAAATAAGGCTGGGGAGGAAAATGAGTAGAAAATGGAGGCTGGCTGGTGCTGAAGCCTTGAAGGCCAAAGCAGGTTACAGTTTTTCTTATTGTGGACAAAATAGAACATCTGAAGGTTTCTGGACAGTTTACTGTAAGGCAGAAAACCCTGGCAGCAGTGTGGAAGGTAGGAGAGCAGGGGAGCCATGCTGCACAACTCCTGGGACACCATGCTGGCTGTGCGGCACCCGGCCTCCACGGCCTGTAAGAGGGAAGGGAGAGCTGGGGGCTCCGGCAGGGCCATCAGTCCTGGACTTGAGGGGGATGTGATAAGGCTAGCAGAGATACAGTTAACAGAACGTGACCCTGACCGGAGGTAAGCAGCAAGGAAAACGGAGGCTCTGATGCTACTTCTGAGATTGGGAGAAAAGGGAGGGGGTGTCTGGTGCCGGCAGCACCGAAAATACACACGTGACAGGGTCCAAACCCTGAATCACAAGCACATGGCCAAGGCTCGCACCACATGGCTCTATGAAAGCAATTGTCTGCTGCACTGTAACTGTTTGCATGCCTGTCTCTCCATGGACAGGGGTCTCCTGGTTGGCAAGTTCCATGTCCTCAGAGCCTAGCCTGGAACCTAGCACAAAGGAAGCATACAGTCAGAAAGAAAAAAGGAGGGAGGAGGAGGGAAATGAATGAAGAAATGAAGGAATAAATGATAGCAGCTCTCAAGTCCTGCCTGTAGGATTCCTGGGCTGTGAGATCTTATATTTCAGAACCTTTGGGTCCCCTTATGGGATGGAAGGGGTTCTCCCAGCTATGGCTGTAGACAAAGAGTTGTGCTATCCACACAATGGAAGAAGATGGGGTAGGGTGGGAGGTAGAGGCCCTGGGAGGGGCATAGGAGTATTTGGGCAAATAAATACCAAGTTAAAGCTAATATTTACATTATCGCCATTGGTCATAATACAGGGATACACTGAGTCCCCAAGAAAATGAGGTCGGTCTTATTAATAAAGGTGCTTGGAAGGGATGTCCTACTTGTTCTTTCACCACAAGGGAAGAGCAGAAAAGCTAAGGACCCACAGAGCTGCTGGAAACCACCTGTGGTTTCTGTATGTTTCTCATCATTCACGTAGCTCTTCTCATATGGCCTGGTGACATGGTTATCTGTAATTATTTCTCTTGTAAGAGCATGTTCTCCCCAAGGAACACTTCTTTGGGTTGGGGGCTAATACTGAGCTGTGAGCGTTGATAGCGCTGTGCCAATTACTACATGTGGGAGCTGCAGCCCCAACGACCCCAAGTGCCTTTCTGATGCCTCAGCCACACTAGTAGCTCCCCTGGGACCTCCTTGTGATCTGCCAACTAAAGGGGTAGCACCTGGCAAAGCCAGGGGGTTCCAGTGCTCCAGCCAACATGCTAGGCTGTGCTGGTGGTTCAATAGTTTGAATGTCACCTCTGCTGTATCCTTCTCAGCTTCCATCAACCCCCTGTTGGCTGACTTTACTTTTCTTGCAATATCCAGCTCCAGTCTCCCTTCCCCACCACACCTGCTTCCCCTGAACACTTACCAGGCTGGGCTGGCAGCACCTGGCAGTGTGGGCAAGGGCATGGCCTGCCCGCTGGGATGTCAGAACTCCACTCAGAAGGCCCCTCCCCAGGCGGGTGTGGTCCCATGGGTGGGCGCGGAGTCAGACATAGCCACACTGGCTGTGAATTTGAGTAACAGGGGCCTGGAGTTTCTGGTAGCAGCCTCCTATCCAGGCCTGGAGGTCCAAAGATCAACGGGTGGGCCTCTGGGGACCAGGAATATGCCAGGCTGGGGCTATAATGGGGAAAAATCTGGCAAGCTTCGTGCACAGTCAAGTCCTGGGGCTGAGAGGCTGGGGTGGGCTCTGAGAGACCCCCCCGCCGTTTCCTCTGCGGGTGTCGGGCAGAGAGGCTGGATTTCTGTAAGTTGAAGAGACGGCTGGGACTGGGGCAGGGGCTGGAGGCTTCGGCTGGGCCAGGGGCAGGCTCAGGGAGGGCCCTGGGCCTTTGTGGGTTGGGGAGCTTCCCGGAAGGGGCTGCTGGGCTGGATCTGATGACCTGTTGATCAGGAGAAGGTGGCTCCAGCTGAGGCTGTGTCCGAGGAACAGCAGGCCTGGACTGCAAGATTGCAGTTTCTGGGCCAGGCTTCCTGCCATGCCACTGGAACCGCTTTTTGTAGTGGTGGTGCCGGTGGCGGTGGTAGTGGACATGGCTGGAAACCTCGGTTTCCCCCGTGGGCACCACTGAGTCCAATGAACGGGGCCGAGAGGTTACGCTAGGCTGCACCTCCTCCCCCTGCGGGTCCCCTTCAGGGCTGCAGTACACCAGGGGGTCAAAGTCACTGCTCAGGGAGCTGCGGAAAGTAGAACTGCTGCCGTGGATGCCTTGCAGGCTGATGTCTGTGCAGTTGACCACTGAGTCACTGGAAGAGCCATGACAGGGCCCTGAGCTGGAGTCACTGGCTGGCCCGTCTGCCAGGTATCCACTGCGTTCCGTGCAATAGCTTTCTCCAGATCCACTGCTGTCGTGAGGTCTGGCCCGGCGCAGAGGCCCTGGGCAAGCCATGGGGTGCTGGGAGGTGCATCGGAGGCGACTTGGCCCCCAGCCCTGTGCATAGGGGTGCTGGGCCATTGCCAGGCGCTGCTGCTCGCCTGGGGCCCGGGGATGTGCAGCTCTGGGGAGGCGGTGGTGCCGAGTGCCCACGCCTGGCTCCTGGGATGGTAGGTAGGGACCAGGTCGTGGGGGCCGAGCCACTGCACTCCGGGAAGGGCCCAATAGGTAGGCAGCAGGAAGGTGGTAGTGGGCATGGCCAGGATGCTGGCGAATGAGATGCAGTCTCCGGCCTGGTTCTTGGTAAGATCGAGGGGGTCCCAGGGACTGAGAAAATGAATCTCCCTCTGGAAAAAAGAGCCAAGAGCACAGGTGTTTGACTCCACAAACCTATGGAGAATGCATTCAGAAGTGTGTGGCTGTAGCCAACCTGTTTGGCTCTATGTAGCTGTGAGCTCAGAGTTTGGGGGACCAAGGACATCCTCATCTGCCTGTGCCCTGGGACTCCCTAGTCTGGCTGTCTGCCCTGGGAGTCCCCCTGTGCATGACAATCCCCGCTCCTCCCACCAGCCATTTGGGGCTCTTTCACCCAGAGCCACTGCTCGCCCACATGGCACCTTTGGGTGAATTAGAAAAAGGTTCTCTCTCCTTAAGATATTTATTTCACTTTCATCTTTTAGAAAACTGTCATAATATACTGATTTTCTTAGAATAGGATACTTTATTACCAGAAAATTAGAATAATAAATATATAAGTCACCCAGATTTATAATCAGCAAAGCTGTCACAAATTTTTTTTTTTACTGTTATTGTTTGAGACAAAGTCTCACTCTGTTGCCCTGGCTAGAGTGCGGTGGCCTCGTCACTGCTCACTGCAAATGCAAACTCCTGCGATCCTCCTTCCTCAGCCTCCCAAGTAGCTGGGACTACATAAGGAGAGCACCACCAAGCCCGGCTAATTTTTTCTGTTTTTAGTAGAGATGGGGTCTCGCTCTTGCTCAGGCTGGTCTTGAACTCCTGACCTCAAGCGATCCTCCTACCTTGGCCTCCCAGAGTGCTAGGATTACAGGCGTGAACCAGTGCACCTGGTCACAAAATAATTTTTAAAATAATAAAGGTGTCTACAACATGAGCAACTCTCTCGCTCAGGCGAGGCACTCTTAAGCAGTGCATAGCTTAAATGACTATCATGGCAGTTCTGCTTTCTCTTTCCCAAAGGGAAGCCACGTTCTAGAACTGTCTGCCTGCACACAGGGGAGTCCTTGGCCCACCTCCTACCTACGATGTTGAACATGCAGAGGGGGCAAGTCCGGTGCTGATGTAGCCAGGGGTCCACACAGGTGCGATGGAACTCATGGAGGCAGGAAATGACCCGTAGCTCCTGGAGAAAAAAGGGGGTTTCTGTAGCTACAGAGTGGCCAGGAACCAGGATGCTCCTCTGATTCCCTCTGGCCTCTCCTTGCTATCACCTACTTGCAGATGACCTCATGGTACAATAGAAAAGGTATAAGCTTTGGTATCAAAGCTGGATTTTGCACTTAGCTGCATGACCTTGGACAAGTTTCTTAGTAGATAGTTTTCTGCTGTAAAATGAGGATAAAAAACTAATCTACCCCCACTCTTCACTGCCATGGGGCTAAAATGGATAGCGCCTCTAAAGTACCACTGCAGCCTGGCATGTGGTACACTCAACAAACAATAGTGCTCTTTCACTGACAGGCCAGGAAAGTGACCAAATCTCAGGGTCATCCCGTACCTTGGGCCCATGCAGGACACACAAGACACAGATATAGCCAGGGCTCCCATACCAGCCCTAAGCCTGCCCACCCCCAGCCAGCTTCAATCCCCCTCCCTTGTCTGGTCACAGAGGTGAAGCACAAGGCCAGCCTTACCTGCCCCTCAGAGAACTCCTCCAGGCAGATGGCACACACGGGGGCTGAGCTGCAGCTGCTACCTGAGTCTGGCCAGTCCACCTGCGCCCTCCTGCAGCTGGCCTGGTACCTCCTGGTGGCCAGCTGGCTGATGGCCCAGGCTGTTCGCTGCTGCAGGGGATCCTGGGCAGAGGAGCGGTACTCAGAAGGGGAGAGGGGCCCCTCTTCCCTCACCCCTGGACCCTAGTCTGGACTCAGTTCCTCATCACTCAGATCACACAGTCAATTGACCACCCCTGGGAGTTTGTCTCCTTGGAGCTGATACATGGTTCTTCCAAGCAGGCCAAGCCCTCCCAGGCCATCCACCTGCTCATACCATTAGCTTTCTTCCCTGATAACCCATGAGAGAAACTTCTTATCCAACTTCTGCTTGACATCTCAACTTGGACATCTAATAGGCACGTCAAACGTAACATTCCCCAAACCAAACTCATAATCCTATTAACCCACCCCCAACCACATGCCTGTCCTCTTGCAGTCTTCCCCATTTCAGCAAATGGCAATACTCCTCTTTTAACTGTTCAGGCCAGAAATCTTGGTGCCACCCTTGACTCTTCTGTCTTCACACCCCACATTAGTAAACCTGTTGGTTTTACCTTGAAAATATACCAAGAATCTATTTCTCCCCATTTTCACTGCTACCTCCCTGATCCAAGCTACCATTACTGTCACCCAGATACCTGTAATAGCCTCTTATCTGGTTTCTGTTTCCAGCTTTGCTTCCCTGTCGTCTATTCTCATTACAGCAGCACGCGAGATCATGTCAAAATGTTAAGTCAGGTCATGGCACCCCTTCTCTCTAGTACTCCAATGGCTCCCATTTGACCCAGGGTAAAAAACAAATTGCCCAAACGGTCCAACACAACTGGGCCCCCACCTCCTACTCTACCCTCTCTCTCACTCTATTTCAGCCACATAACCTTCTCGCTGTTCCTCAGGCATATTTCTGCCTCAGGGCCTTTGCACCTACTATTCTGTTTCGATCACTTTCTCCCCAGATACCTGTGCATATCACCCCCTCACCCATTTAGGGTCTTTGCTATAATGTCATCTTTTCCATGCAGCATTCCCTGGACTTGCTTTTAAAAATTAACCCTGTTCCCTTGCATTCCATCATCCCTTGGCAATTTTTTTATTTTTATTTTTTTGAAACAGGATCTCACTCTGTTGCCCAGGCTAGAGTGCAGTGGCACAGTCATAGCTCACTATAGCCTCAAATTTCTGGGCTAGAGTGATCCTTCTGTGTCAGCCTACCGAGTAGCTAGGACTACAGGTACATGCCACCACACCTGGCTAGTTTTTAAATTTTTTGTAGAGGTGGGGTCTTGCTATGTTGCCCAGGCTGGTCTCAAACTCCTGGGCTCAAGCGATCCTCCTGCCTCAGCCTCCCAAAGTGCTGGGATTACAAGCGTGAGTCACCATGCCTAGACCCTTTTGCAATTTTATTTTTCTCTGTAGTATATACCACCATCTAAAATATTATGTATTTTACTTATTTATTTTGTTTATTGTCTGTCTCTTCTCACTAGAATGAAAGCTCCTTGAGGGTAGGGGTTTTTGATTGTTTTTGTTCACTGTGCTTACACCTGCAACAGTGCCTGACACATAGTGGGAGCTCAGTATACTTACTGAATGAATGAATGAACAATATGGGGAGAAGCTTCTGGAAATCAACACAAACAGATGCTGGGGTATTCAGATGTAAATTGTTTCACGGGCATAAAGGAACGCCTGCCTTCCTCATTTTCTTCTTCCTGCCCTCCACCCTCCCACTTACACACACGTCCACCCCTCCCAGAGAGCCCACACGCTCACCGGCCTGCTGTGGCAGGGGCGGCACCGGATGCGCAGCACCGAAGCCAGGATGACCACACAGATGGTGCCCACCACCGTCAGGAGGATCCACACGTCATAATCCGGCTGGGGGGGGAAGCAGGGAGGGAAAGAGTCACACTTCTGGAAGGAGCGGGGCCTACTAGGGAGGAAACACAGGAGCCCAGGAGACATACACAGACAGCTGGAGGTTCCCTTGGAAACGTCTACCTGCGGGGATGAGGTGGGGAAGAACACGGGAGTGGGATGGGGGCCCTCTCTGCCCAGGGTCACTCGTTGGAGAGGATCCTCCAGGTGTCAGCCATGAGAAGTACTATCTGAAAACTCATGTGCTGGGGAAAAAGAGAAAGGGACCCCTCTGCCAAGTGGGAGTTGCTTGCTAGTGAGCAGCTGGGTGAGGTTCCTAGCTAGTGGAGAAGCACCAAGCAGGGGTCAGGGGGCAGGGGTCGGGGTGAGGGCCAGGGTTTCATTCTGGCTCTGCTATTCCATGCCATGAAACCACAGTGCAAAAACAACCTCAAAACTCATCTGGCTCCATCTTTCATTCTGCAGATGAGGCTCAGAGAGGAGGAGAAACTTGCCCAGAGGCACACAGCTGGTGGGTGAAGTTGGACTAGAGGGTTTCAAGGGTTTCTTTCAGCTCCAGGAGTCTAAGAGCTGTTGATGGGAGCTGCCATGGGACAAAGTCAGTGTGAACTCAGGTGCTGGGGCAGCGTCTGGAGGTCTGATGCGCTTACCCAGGCTGGGGGCTCCTTCAGCTCAATCCTCACGTGGGCCTTTTGGTTCTTGTACACAAACTCCATCAGCTTCTCGGCGTCATTACCCCAGATCAACACCACTGGCCAAGTCAGCCCCAGGGGCTGCTGCAGCTGCAGGAGGGAACGTGCCCACAGGGCTTCTGTGACTTCTCCCTCCCCTGAAAACTTCATCTTCCTGCGTCTAGCCCCCTCCTCCAACACTCAGGTGGCCCTGGGTACCTGCTCAGCAGCAGCTCGATCCTCAGTGATGTCAAAGAGGACAGCACTGGCTCCTCGCTCACCCGCCATCCGCGCCTGCAGACACACGGCAGTTTCAGCTGGAGTCAGAGAAGGACACAGCCCACCCAGGGCCAGTCTTAGCCCCTCACACATCCATGCCTTCCTAGGATTTTGTACACATGGCACCTCTGTATACTCAAACATGTAATAAGGGGTCAGTGGGTCTAGGATCCCCTACCATGCCCCCTGAGCTCACAAAGGCCCCACTGCCTCCAAAGAATAACATTCGGTCCTTCCTTTTGCAATGAAACAAACCCTTAGTAAGGGTTTACTGGGTGCCAGGTGGTGGACCTGGCTCTAGGGCTAAGGACAAATAAGACACGGCCCTGCTGTCAGGGTTCCCTCAGTCTGCCTTCAATAAGAGGCGTGAGAACAAAGAGTAGGGAGTCACCAGCACCACTGGGAGGACAAAAGAGAGGAAGAGGGGAGAGTGGAGAAGTAACTAGCGCCTTCACAATGGAGCTGGGGTTTCTAGGGCCCAGCCCTGTGTCACAACAGGAGCCCGCAGGACATCTCCCTAGCTCAGGCAAAGTTCCAAGAGCCTGGGACCCTGCTCTCACCCCAGGCCCCCATGGCAAAGCCCCAGCCTCAGCCCATCTTGTGGGCTCGCTCCCTCTGCCACACTCCAGTTTGCCAACTCTTTCTCTGGCTCCAGTTCAAGGACTTAGAGAAGTCTCTCTCCAAGGCTTTACCCCTTCATCCTCTCCGATAGGGTGGCGTTAGAGAATTGAGCAGGGAGGATCCTGAGGGGCTGTTCCCACGAAGACACAACTGTGCATTTGTGCCCATGCGTGTTCACCCAGGGCTCCGCCAGCCAGCCTGGGGAAGCAGAATCCAGCCAACCAGGCAGAGCCAGAAAGAGACCAGAAGGCAGGAATCTAAGGGGTATGTGTGTGGGGGCAAGAGAGGGAGATCAGAGCTGAGGGTGGGGAGGAGGCACAACGGCAAACAACCAGCAGACACTGAGGGGGCTGCTCCTGGCCTTGGCGGTGGGTCTCCTCGCCCAGCACAGCCACTCTCCAGCCTTCCCCCACCCAGAGCAAAGCTCGTCTTGTAACGGTAGCAGGCTGTGACTTCACACCCCTAGGGCCCCTGCTGAGACTCTGGGGTCTGCCTGCAGGCAGTGAAGGAGTTAACCCTTCTGCAAGTGGCGGTGGCAGCAAGAGGAGCCAGTGCTGGGACTTACTCACACTCTCAGCACTTTGATCTCTGCTCGTCTTCCCAGGGAGAGCCTGTCGGGGCAGGTCTCCTGCCAGGCAGGCTGGGAGCAGCTCCTTGCTCCCGGCTCCCTGCTCCCACTCCCCAGGCAGTGGCAGGGCCCAGGGGGCCCCTCAGAACCACCGCCTGCAAGCAGGGGAGCTAGAGGAGGGCCTCACTTTGGTCAGGAGGGCAGCTTTCCTCTTCCTTCCCTTCTTCCTCCAGAAGCTGGGCTGGGTCCTCTACCTGCACCTAAGCCGGGCCTAGGACCAGTTTTACCTAATGGACTGGAAACTCACAGGACTCCATAATGGAGTTGCTGAAGAAACGGAGAAGTCACAGCTTCAGTCTTCCCCCACCCTCTTCTGCCCAGGAAGTCCACCCCACCTAGCCTATTCCAGGCAGGTACAAGCTCTCCAATCTTCAAAGCCCTCCAAGTGAGGGTATGGGAAAGTACCAGGGAGAAAGGAATTCCTGGTAGGGAAATCCTACTGGTAATCTCACATTCCAGGGACTGGGCCAAAGGGTAGGAGAGGTCACCCAGTAGTCACAGAATTCGGATTCCCAGGCCACAGGTTTCCCATCCCCAGAAGAAGAGCCTGGGCCCACCTGGGAGAGCATAAGGGAGGACAAAGTCTTCCTTCTTAGGAGATTTTCTTACTTCCCCACCCCTCTTGCTTTGAAGGATTGGGGTAGGAACAGTGGAAAGCAATTACTATGACATTCAAACACCCCGGCCCATTACAGCCCATAATTACAAAGTTGTAAAAGTGATCAAAGAGCCCAGAGAGTTGGCCAACAGGAAAACAAACAGGACTTTCAGGCAGTGGGTTCCTGCATCCAGAGTTCTAGGAATAAAAGGCAAGATTTGGGGACAGACAGGAACCCAATCTGAGGCCTCTCATACCTCCTGTCCACCTGCACCCAAGAAAGTGGGAGGCAGAAAGAACAAAAAAGCGTTTCCAGACTGGAATGTGAAGGGCAGAGAGAGTGTGGGCAGGCCATCAGGACAGGAAGACCGGGCTTTAGAAAGACAACCCAGAGATCTTTCTGGAAGCTTCAGAGTCAGCCAGCGCTAAGGGCAGCAAGCACCACTGCCCGTAGCCCCTAGCAGCAGGAGCCATTACAGAGAGTGGTGAGAGTGAGCTGAGATTCTGTCTCTTATTCTCTGGGCTCACTGGTCAGTTGCTGCACTTCTCTGGGCCTTAAGTTTTCCTCTTCTGACCACAGTCTCTGTATATTTCCTGCTCATCAAAAACTGAGCACCTACGGTGCCCAGGGCACTGATCCAGGGAAGGCCAGGCCCTCCAAAACAGCTCATAATCTAGTTGTGGAGACAAGGCACATACGTAAAATTATAATGCTGGTAACAACAGCCTAGAGCATGAATGAATGGAACAGACAGTAGTTTCCAAAGCTCTTTTCACTTCAGAATGCCTGTCCTTTCACTGTTCCCTCCACCAACACACACTAAGTCTGACACAAATCTTCAATGGGCAGAGGTATCCCCTGGTGGGAGGGAGGAAGGAAGGAGAAGGGATATAACCTGTACTGAAATCCACTCTGCCTAGACTGCCTAAGTTTCAATCCTGGCTCTGTTCTCAACTATTAGCTGTGAGATTTTGGGCAAGTTACTTAACTACTCTGTGCCTCAGGTTTCCTTTCTGTAAAATGGGATAATAATAGGACCCACTGCATGCATAAGGTTGTTGTGAGGACTACATAAATTAATCCATGGAAAGTACTTATAATAGTGCCTGGCATGTAGCAAGTGTTAAGTATTAGTTACTATTATATCAACCATTACTATGTGCTTTGCATATATGATTTCATTTACTCCTCACAACTCTACAAGACAGTCATCAGCCCCACTCCTGAGGGGAGGAAACGGTGGCTCAGAGAAACCGAATACTTCGCCCAGGGTCACCCGCTGGTAAGCAGTAGAGGCAGGATTCCCACCCAGGACTTCAGCCTCCAGGGTACCTGCTCTAACCACCAGGTAGTGGTCTCCACGGTGAGAGAGGCAAGGCTCGCACCCATCTGCTTATCTTAGATCTAGCTCCTTCCACCAGGCAAAAGGCCACTGTGCTAGTCCAGGCATGAGGTGATAAGGGCCTGGCTTATCACAGGATGGCGGTGGAGCTGCTAATAAAGAAACAGAAACCAATCTGGGTGACCGGATGGGGGAGGTGAAGAGGCGCCTGTGGGACTGGTGACAAGAATGGAAGAATCCAGAATTATGGTGAGGGTTTCAGAGAGGAACAAGAGATATAACAAGTGGAAGAAAAAATACCCCAACCTTGTTGGCCATAAAAGCACGGAATGAGGCGGCCAATGATGATGGCAGTAATGGTCACTGCAATCATTTATTGAGCGATTACCACATGCTTGGCATAGGACTAAGGGCTTCCATCTGTATTGCCTCATTAAATCCCCGTAACTACTTACAAGTCCCATTAGCATTCTCCCTTTACAGGTGAGGACACAGGCCCGGAGAGGTGAGCTCAAATGCCCGGGTCACACTGAGGGGCCGTGGAGAAGCCAGGCTTCAAACCCAGGGCCATCTGGCTTGAGAGCCCCAGCTCCCTCAACGGTGACAGCACCACTGACACCAATGGGAAAAGCCACAGCAGAGCTGCATGGAGTCGGTCGTCTCCAGACCTTTCCCCACCTGAGACCCCATCTTTTCCTTACACCTCCCATGAGCCTTCCGTGAGCCATATTTTTTTAAAAATATGTTCTACCAAACTAACTACATTTATTACATACGACTCATTTCCCTATGAAATAACTTATATTAACACATTGAACTGATAGAATGACAACCAAAAGCAAAACCAAGAATTTTAGTTAAGCCTGAGGGACCTCTGGAATATTGGAGGTGGCTCAAAGACCCGCGTTACCCTCCTCACGGCCGTCCTTCGGGCCAGGGGACCGCAGGGAGGAGCTGCGTGGCCGGTCAGAGGATGGGACCTGAGGGAAGCCCCGGCCTGACCAAGTGGAAGCCCCTGGGAGCCCAGGGCTCAGCAATCCCCACAGAGGGACGGGGGCAAGCCAGGTCAGGGCAGGCCAAGCAGCACAGGGGAGGCAGCGAGGGCTGCGATCACAGGGCCAGCGCCAAGGCATTTCTTCTCAACCCTTAGCGGTTTTTGTTCTTGTGTTTGTTTTAGCTCAGGCACTGTTTGGCACTTGGCACACGTTATTTTCATCCTCACAGTAATCACGGGGGTAGGAAGTAAAAGTCCCATTTTATGGTGATAGAAACAAAGTCTCAACCGGAGTAAGTACCTCAAAGGGCACTGGCCACATGGTCCTCACCGCATAGTGTCTGTGTACACGTCTCCTCTCTCCTGCGGGAGTGTGGGCCTCCGGGGGAAGGGGGAGAGCTCCCACGGGGACGCGTTTGCAGCCTCAGTTTGCCCAGCGTTCACAGGTGTGGGAAACCGTACATTGTTTTAAAAGAACAGCAGAAACGCTGGGAGGCAGAATTTTAGATATTTCTGTGACCTTGTTTACACTTTTCTGGAAAATGTTCAGAATAGATATGTTTTTTTTTTTGTTAGGTATGCTTTTATAAGAGGTAAAAAGAAGAAGAAAAAAAGAACAACAGAGATTCTCTGAACCCTTCTTCCTCCATCTCTCTCTCCCTCCCTCTCTCCCCCTACTCACATACTACCTAACGCAGAACAGGCACTGAGAGCTTGTTTACCAAACGAATAAATGAATGACATCTGCCCATATTCTGTTAAGCAGGGGAAATGAAATATCCAGAAGCAAGGCAGCGTCAGCCTAACAGAATTCTGCTGTCATTCGGGCCCCTCACAGCGTTGCGGAGACACCACTCTCTCCGGCTCCTCCAAGCGAGTCCTGCCTCCTGCCACCCGCCTGCTTCCCCCCACCCCTGGAGCCCCCTTCTGCATCAGCGTGGCCAGGCCAGGCCCCGCTGGATGAGGTAAGAGTCCTGCTGTTTCCTTGAGGCCCTCAGGAGGATCAGGGGATCCACAGGGATCCGGGCCTGAGTACAATGAGCCGGGACAGGGGTTAGGGCTGTCACTGTCCTCCCTTGCCACATCTGGGAGCACACTGATCTGAGCCATACACCCTCTGGCCACACTCTACACATGCGTTCAGTTTTCACAACTAGAATGGGGGTCAACAGGGAGATGAAAAGCCTAGGTTTGAGAAATAGACAGGGCTGGGTTCAAATCCCGGCTCCCCCCGCTTCCTAATCATGTCATCCTGGCAAGTGATTTAACTTTTCTGATCCTCACTCGCCTCATATGTCAAACAGAGAACAATGTCTACCTTTCCTGATTATGGAAAGTAAATGCGATAATTAGGCAAAGACTCTGTCCCATGTGTACCTGGCACACGGCAAGCACACAGGGAATAGTCACTGTTACTAGCAGTGAAAACAGAGGTCACCCACGCAGAGGCTCACAGGGCCTGGGAGACAGCAGGCTGGGGGGACACAGCAAAGGGGAGGGGCAGCCCCAGCCCAGCCCACCTCAGCGAGCCACAGAGCACAGAGACGCGGGGCAGGTGCTACCAGAGCGTCTGGGCTTTCTTCCATTCAGAGAAGTTGACGGTCTGGATTTTTAAACATCTGAATTTTTTTAATGTGGCAACCACCACCACATTCAAATTTACATTTTGAAAAGTCACTGTGAGGGCTGAACACAGCCCGTCTGCAAGCCAAACCCAGTTTGCAATCTCAGAGAAAAGGCGTGAACTTTTTACAGGTGGGGCAATGGCTTTTCTGTCTGCTCTTCTTGCACAGTACCCAGGAAGTGTTTCTGAAGATGGAAGAACGCCTCAGTGGACCCTCTATGCTCTAGTGCTGGGCGGGGGCAGGGGCTCAGGTACTCCCAGGTGAGGGGGAGGCGGCCCATGCCTGGAGGAAGGTTGCAGAGTCCCGCTGGTGCTGGTTGGGAGGACAGAGGATGCACTTCCAGCTCCCTCTGACCCACCGCTATTAAAAACCCTGAGGGAATCAGGCCCGTCACTGTCAGGAGGGCCCAGGGGCCTCTCACAGCCCAGAGCCCGGTGAAGTTCAGGGTGTGTGTAGGGTCAAGTGTGAATCTACCTTGCTGGCCAGTGACAGGCAGGGGCGGGGGGCCCGTCGGGGACTCTCCAGCTTGACGATGCTGATGAATCCAGGCTCCAGATTGTCGTCATCGCTGGCATTGCACAGGTACAGAGGGTGGGACTGCAGAGAGACAGACAGACTTGGGTTAGGGAGGCTCTGGGGAGCAGACGGAGCAAGCTGGGAGAGCCAAGCTCTTCCACGTCGTTCTGGGCGGGTACCAGGCAGGTCTCCCGGTGCTGTGAAAGAGTGAGCCTTATTCCTGGATTGCCTCACAGTACGCTGCCAGTAAGCATTAGCTGGCATTCCAGGCGTGCCAGGGCCAAGGGTAAAGGTAGGCAGGGGCAGATGTGAGGGAGGGTGTCCCATAGGGGCCTGAATGCAGAGCCTGCTGCAGGGCAGCTCTAACAACCCTGAGCCCTACTTTTCTAAACTGGCCAGATGCAGAGGGCACCTCTCCTGGCCCCAGCCTCTCTCGCTTCCTGATTCTTCTACCTGTTCCCCAGACCCCACGTGCGTCTGCATCAGTGCTCTCAGGACTTTCTCTTCCTCCTTGCTCCTCAGGGGTAGTGCTGGGTACAGCTGGTACCTCCTGCCCCTTTGGGGTGCACCAGGCTGCCTCGCGGATTCCGCCCCGCACGAGGCACAGCTCCTCTCGCTGGCGCTGCCTGGCCGCCCTGCCCTGTGCCCATCCTGGGATCAAGCGGGGTGCTGACGGGGAGAAGAGACTATCTTGGGATTGGGCTTGGCTGAGACTTAAGCTTTGAACAGCGCAATTCCTAGGAACTCATCCTGTGCCTAGAATGAAGCTGCTCAGCCATCTGCTCTGAGGGTATGGCAGGTCCAGTCCAAGGCCCTGCGCCTCTACACTCGGCTGCTGTCGAACCACGACTAAAGGGGAGGGGGCCCACGTGTGCTGGCAGAAATCCGAGGATCCCCCTCATCAAAGGGATGAGAGACTGCCTGGCTGTAACTCTCCTCTCATTCAGATGGGAACACCCACGTGAATCTGGTCTTCCCCGCATATACCGTCACAGTGCTATGAGAACAGAGTCTGACTTACTTGGTTCCAGACAATCCTACGGGGCAGGGACTCCTGCATGGTGGAAACTCAACATGTGCTGGCAAGAAAGGGATTTCCTGCTAGAGAGCTGCCCATGCTTCCCTCTCCCCACTGCTGTTGAAGCCAGGGGGACTTCCAGGGAGAACCAACAAAGGTATCTGTGAGAATCTTGAACTTACAAAGATGTGTATGAGGATAATAATGTCAATGATAGATTTAAAAGTACAATCATTTTCTGAAAGCAATTTCAGGCTATTTCTTTTCAGTATATCGCTGCAGTCCCCTGAACATGTAGGTTCTCAATAAATATGTACTACCTAGCTTTGAATTGTACCCCTGTGAATAAAAATCTCTGGGCAGAGGGTGTTGAGATGGGAGGTGTGCCATTCTTGCTCCCAGAATTTAAGGACGACCAGTTTGGTGGTGATCAAGGTTTAGTGTGGGAGAAAGCTTATGCACCCCTGTACCCAGAAAAAGGCTGGGGCGTGAGGTTGGAACTGTTCTCACTTCAGTGAAGCTGTAGTCCCTATCTCAACAAGCAACACTGGTCTGACCATGCATCCAACCATGTACCCATTCATTTCTTCATTCTGCCAACAGTGAAGGCCCCCTTGGTGCCAGACACTGTACAACGCACTGAGGAATTAATGACAAACGAGAGAGGCTCCTTGCCTTTAAGCAGCTCCGAAGACAGAAGACAAGCATGCAAACACCTTGTACTGTGATGTTAGATGCTAGTTTGTTCTCAGGCCTGTGAGAGGGCACAAGGAAAGGGGACCAACAATCCCACATGGGAGGGCAGAGATGTTTTCACAAGACGTGACTTGAGAGCTTCCTTAGAGGCTGAATAGACGCGTGCTCACCTTGTGGACCCATAAAACGGATGCGGGCGGGGAGGTCTATTCCTGGCAGAGGAAGCAACTATGCTGAGGCGTGGAGGCGCAGAGGCACGGCCCAAAGTGGAGATGGACCGAGGGCGGTCAGGCCTGGCGCAAAAAGGAAGACAGCAGGCAAGGCTGGAAAGACCAGCAAGAGTCAGGCCAATGCAGCATTTGAGAAGGATTCCTCTGCGGACTGCAGAGGACAGTCTGGTGTAGTGAGGAGTCAGAAGTCAGCTGCTCCGACAGAGCAAAAACCGTGAGACCTTCCCTCAGGAAGAGCAAATGACAGCCACCAAGGTCTGCGGCTTTGCTTGTTCTTCCACCCTTGCCACCGTCCGGCTTTCTCATGATGACTCCACAGCACCTCCTGCTGACCACAGGGCCAGCCAGGAGAGGGGGAAGTCACTCTGGAGAAGACGAGGCCCCACAGAAGGATTTGCAAATATTTAGCCAGCACTCTGTCCCCAGGTCTTCACAGGGAACCCTCTCCCATGGAGCAGTACTGGATTGCAGGATACCTCGGACAAGTGGAAGGAAAAAACACCTGGTGTCAGGTCACCAGACTGGCCTGGTTCCGAATGAACAACTACGGAAGAAGGAATGGGAGGGAATTAGCCATTAGTGAAAGCCTCTTGTGTGCCAGGGCTTTAGATGTCATCTCGGTATGAGGTGGGTGTCATAACGCCCATTTAGAGACAAAAGCTGGAGGCTCAGAGCAGTAAAGGTCACACAAGACTAGAATTCAGCTCTCTACTCCATCCTCTGGAGCCATGGAACTCCAAACAGACACAGAGTCAACCGTCCACTGTCCACGCTAATAATAATGAGGATGATAACAGTTTATATTTATTGAGTAAATACTGCAGGCCAGTGATTGTTCTAAGCACTTTTGTGTATTAACTCTTTTCATCCTCATAACAGCACTAGGCGGTGGAAACTATTATTGTCCCCATTTTAAAAATGAGGAAACTAAGGCACTAAAAGGCTAAGTAACATGCCCAAGATTACACAGCTAGTAAGTGGCAGAGATCAGAAGACATGAGAAGTAGGAAAAGATGAAGTAAAAAAAAAAAATTAAAGAACAAGTTACATTTGATTTTGAAAACATGATACCTTACCCCAACTTATGACCAAGAAAATTCACCTTACTAATTATATGTTCCTAAAACATAAAGGCCCAAATACAGGTCCCTGAAATGCTGGTGGTGACCCCCAGGATTCTCGGACCCTCTTTTCACTCTTCATGCTCTCTCTGTGTGACCCCAGCCAATCCCACGGCCTTGGGGCCCACACAGAGATTGTTGATTACATACTGCAGCTCAGTGTTCTCTTGAGCTCCAGACTTTACATGTCCAACAGCCCCCGGGACATTTCTACCTAAAGAACCTTAAATGAGACTCCTCAAATTCAGCATGTTCAAGACTGAACTAACCCTTCTATTCCCCAAAACTACTCCTCTAGTGTTCTCTATCTTAGGGATTGGAACCACGATCCATCCATTACCCAAGCTAGATGTCCTCCTAGTCTCCTCCATCTCCCCACACACCACCAATATCTAATCAGCCACCAAATTCTAATAATCCTACCTCCTACGTATTTCCCTTATTTGTCCTCTTTCTTCCATTCTCACTATGGCTACTCTAACACAGGCCACCATCACTGCTATCCTGACTTACTAAAATAACTTCCTGCCTAGGGTCACTTCCCCCGACTCAGTGCGCTATATTGCAGCCAGTGTGGTATCAAATGCTAACTTGAGCATGTTACTCTTCTACTTAAAGCTCTTGCAAGGCTCCACATAGCTCTTGGAATGAAGTCTTAAACAGCTTGAAGGCCCTGCCTGGTCTGGGCCCTGCCTTCATGCTTTGCCTCATGGCTTAACATTCCCTTCCCGTATCTCTCCCCCGCTTCACAACCCATGCTCCAGAAATAATGACTTGTTTCATCTCCCTAGACACTTTTGGCACCTGCTGCTCTGTGCTGCCTTTCCCTAATCCCCCTGTATTGTAACTGTCTGCCCACTTCCCACTGTCCCCCAGACTATGACAGAGTCTAGCCTGCCTCACACCGCGCCTCCAACACCTGCTGCATAGTAGGGATCCAGCATTTGTTGATTAAATATTGAAGCCTACAACCAGATAACTGACAGTTAACTACAAAGACCACACAGTGCACACGAAAATCCTGATAATGGTTGCTTTGGGAGAGGAATTGGGAGGAGGTGGTAAGGAGGGACTTTGACTACTTCCATCATAGGATAATATATTGAGACATTTTTTTGCTGTAGTAGAATAAAAAAGAATGAGACATATTTACATCTCGTTCCGTGTCTTTTCCCTCCTTCTATTCCAAGGTAGCCTCACCATCTATTTCCTTGCCTCGGGGGCATTTGCCAAAAGCAAATGTTGCTTAAAGACCTCCTTTCCTGGCCCTGGTGAGAAACCGAACTCACTGAGGAAGTGAGAGTGTCCGAAGGCAGAAAGGAGTGTGTGTGGTGGGGGGAGGGGTCAGATCTCTAGAACCTCGGGGGATCCAAGGGAGGGGTATGGGCCTGTGCCCAGTAGTGGGAATCTGCAGAAGGGGTTCCCCGGGAGGCTGGCCCTGGCAGAGATGATGTGCCTACATGAAATTCAAAGGCACACTTGCGTTTGCCCAGTGGACATATCTGTGGTGACTAGTATGGACAAGTATCAGAGGGGTCCCTTGGATGTTTCAGTTTTCATAAAACCCTGGGACTTTTGTGCTACTCTGTCAGGGGAAGCTCCCTTGAAAACAAATTTCTAGCCACCTAGTGGGATAGGGCCTTGGAGTTAAATATGATTTAAAAAAATAATGTGATATTCCTTGTACAGTCATATTTGTGACATGACAACCATACTCACTATACTTTTGTATGGTTTGACCCTTTTATTAACACAGTGAGGGGTTTTCAAGTATTCTCAAATTAAAAACAAAAAACAGCCATTCATACTGGGACTCTCTTGATTACCCTGGCACAGCAGTGTTAGTATGCCTTGGGTGTGACACAGAGGCTGTCTTGGCCCCCTCCTCCAGGGAATTTTCAGCCAGGAAGAGGGCTCCCGAGGAGAAAACAGATCCAAATGCATCTGCCTCCTTGGGGTGCAAGGTCCCCTCATAATGAAGATGCAAACATGATTGCCACACTGGGCCACCTGTCTGCTCGGTGACACCAGGACAGGGCCAAAAGAAATTAGCTGGTGGGATTCGGGGAGGGTGTGGTTGGGGAGGACTCACGGAAACTTGGTGAGTTTGGGGGCTGGCAGTCTGTCTTCCTGCAAGGCCAGGAGCTGGGATGCCCCTGTCCCAGAGGCTGCCACGACAGGCAGATTGAGAGGAGGTTGCTTTCATGGTCCAGTCACCCTGACTCAGAATTCAGCTTTGCATGACATTTTATACCCCTAGGTAAAGACGTGTGAGTTGTCCTTTGGTGGAGTGTGTTGTAGTTCATGTTCCTGAGTCTGTTCTTCCTCTGTCCTCCTTCCTTTAACTATTTGTTCTGATTTTCCCCCTCCCTCCAAAGACAGACTGAAAGTTCAAATTCTGACTCATGGTTTTCCTGTGTGACCTTGGGCAAGTTACTTAGCCTGTCTGAGCCTCATATTGCTCATCTTCAGAATGGGAACAAAAATGCCTCCTGATTATGGTGAAGACTAGAGACAATGTGCGTCTAGCACAGAGCCTGACAGTAAGTGCTCATTAAATGGTAGCGGTTTTTATCATTGCATCTGTAATAATAAAACCCCTTCTTATTCCTGGAAGAGACAAAGCCTTTTTTGACTCCTTCCTCCCTTGGTGATCAGCAGTGCCTCTAAATGCCAGCATTCTGCAAGGTGCAGTCTGGGACAGCTCATTATCCACGGTCACTTCCCTCCTGTACTGAGCTCTCCAAACCCCACTGAACAAGCTCTTCCAGTTCTCAACCTGCCTCCTTCCCATGCAGGAAGCCATGTGATCTCATTACCTCCTCACAAAGGGCATTCCAGGGCTCAACTGAGCCCCGAACTCAATGCTGCTCTCAATTTATCCTTGGCATCTCCTCCTCTTGGGGTGTGCGCTTTTGCAAGTAATTCTTTAGTCTCCTGTTTCCCAGCCACTCTCCTCCCCCTACCTCTGCTGCAATCATCTCTTAGTTCTCTGATTCCACATACAGACCTTCACCCAGGCCTTGGACAGGCAACTTTACTACCTGCTACAATTTTGCCTTTGTAATCAGGAACACGGGCCAGACAACAAAGGCGCTCTTCTCCCCATTTCCTCTTTTCAGATTTTATAATCATCTTCCATTACCTGAACTTAGAACTACCTGACTTTTATCTCAGGCAGCAGGACACACCAGCATCATAAAGCAAAGCTCCTGCAGCTGGGGGGATGGGAAAGACCTGATTGGCCCGAAGTTGCTGCTTCCGGATCCCAGCACCAGAATAGCCTCCACTGAGGCTATTGGTCACCCTGCCCTGTATTTAAAGAGGTCAATGCTCATGTCTACAGGTTAGATTGTAACGGTGATTTTTTAGGCTTGTATTTGGAAACCTCTAGACTTCTTTCCCAGCCTTACATTAACCCGTTGCTATCTCTTTGGGATGGCTGAGTTTCCTGTCAATTATGTTGGGAGGCTGGGGAATTGTTGGGAGGAGTTTCTCTTTATCTATTTTGTCTGTTTTTTTTCTTAACAAGTATATTCCTGCTTCATCATGTAATGTCTTAAGCTACAAAGGAAAATAATGTTGGTGGAAAGACAGAAGCATAACCTTAGGCCATCTGATGGGACCAGCCAAGGATGGACGACAGAGGACTCCAGCAGGTCTTACTTCATCCAGGAAACTCTCCTGGGGAGCAGGGGTGCTGGTGAGCGAGACAGCAGATGACAAGAGGCGGGGTGGCAAAGTCTGAGGGGAAAAACTGAGCTCACCAAAAGGCCAGTGTGGGGCTCTGCATATCATAGGCCCTTACTATTTGGTGAAAGAATGAATAAAATTCCATTTGAATCTAGTTGCCATACAGTTTATAATAAGAGATGTGAACTGCTAACAGCTGAGCTTGGTTCATACCTGTAAAGGTTCTTCAAAACTTTTTACATATGAGGAAAACGAAGCTAAAGTTACAGGTTGCCCACGGCCACACAACTAGGTAAAGGAGGCTGACGTCTCCTAAAGTGAATCCTAGTCCCTGTCTATTCCACCATGTCACCTCCGGGTGTATGCTGGGGAGGTATTCTGTATGCTATGACAAACATCAGCTGAGTGCCATGATATATGGGATTGCGGTGGAAGGCTTCAGGACGCCCTCTCTCGAATTTTCAAGCTTGAATCATTCTTAACAAGACAGAAGCAGGGGCTGCTGTTCCTTTTGCTCTTTCTGCCTTCCAGCCTCAGCTTCCTTCCTCTCCCCTCGGGTTTATCTCATCTCCTCTCCTAGCCACAACAAAGGCAGCCAGCCCCAGACGCTGCTTGCAGATGCTTTTCCAGTGAATAGTCCCTGTTTGTTTAGGATGAGAAAGGTGTGTCCCGAAATTA
Organism: Lepilemur ruficaudatus; assembly: GCA_963574885.1. Taxonomy (NCBI): domain Eukaryota; kingdom Metazoa; phylum Chordata; class Mammalia; order Primates; family Lepilemuridae; genus Lepilemur; species Lepilemur ruficaudatus. The sequence goes on along the minus strand of CAUYRT010021270.1, from coordinate 42,015 downwards.
GAGGTCGCAGAAGCTCAGACCCAAATAATGGTCATTCAGCCAGACTACCATCTCCCTCACTCCTGCATCCCACATTAATGACTTCATTCTCCAATTTCAAAATCCACCTATCCTCATCTCAGACTGTGTCTGAGCTCCACAATGTCACTGGGCCTCTTTGCGTGAAAATGCCTCCCCCCTGCCCCCCGCATGGGGTTTTCCTGGCTGGTACTATGCCTGGCATCTTTGCACGGCTGGTTCAGAGGGTCATGAGCACACTCAGAAGCAGGAAAAAGAAAGTGAGGAGAAAGAAGAGGAGCTGATTATGTGAGGTGCTTTTGAAATAAAGTGATATCAGAAAAAAAAGCTTATTGGCAGTAACTGGACAGAGAGAAGAAGAAAAATCTCAGCTACCCAAGAGGTAGAGCTTATAGGATTATAATCTCATATAGAAAGAGGTTTTGTCCTGATTCAATCCAGAATGACCTCGGCTACAGGATCACTAGGGAGCTACTTATGAAGTTAGGAGCAAAGAAAAGGGAACTCATCAAATATCATTTTAATCACACCCAGGATCTTTGGAAGGAAGGCTATGAAACAGAATACCAAGTTCTGAGGCCTGTGAGAGTCAAGAACTTAGAAGACACCCAGTGATATGGATTGGACTCTTTCTTTCCACCAGGTGAGGAACTTAGGGCCCAACCATCCAAAAATCCTGCTAAGAGATCTCGAAAATTCAGATGAGTTCAGACCACTGTCCCAGGGCAGCTCTTGCTTCACTGACCTCCATCTCATAGGAAGCGCCACTGAGGCCCCTGGTTTCAGTAGGTCTCGTCCATAGACGTCCCCTGCAGAAAGGCTGAGGTCTTGACACAGATGGCAGCATTGCTAGGGGTAATGCCTACTCCCCACATTTCCAGGATAAGGGTCTAAGGAGGCTTTGGCTATGGCCTTCCTAGGCATGGACTTAACTCTTAGCACAATGAAGTAGTAAATTGAACACTTAACCCAATGTGCTATTTGCAAATAGCTTTGACACAGTCTACTTTATGATTTTGCCATTCTTCTCCAAGCTGAACTCGTGCCAGAGATGGTAAGAATTTAGAAGCCTGCTAGAAGCAGAGAGTATTTGTTTCTAAGTAATTATTTAGGTTAAGATATTAATGCTTAAAAGGCCAAAGACTAAAGCCAGAAAGTCCCCATGAAAACTATCAAAGAAATGAAACTTGAGGAAACCAGATTATTTATTTAAATATGCCCATCTGGACTACCAGCAGAGCTACTTAAGCATTTCTAAATTTGGTAATTTCAGTGCAAAACTGTGAAATAGCTTAATTAACATGGTTACTTCACACATATTCCATGTAGTTTGGGCTTAGTCTCCTGCTCAGAGGCTGTAGGGATTTTAAGCAGAGTTGCAAACTCTGCTTCATACTGCTGCCTTCCACAACTGGCCTGCCCTGGGGCTTAGAAGCCCTTTCAGGGCAGATACTGTATCCAAATGGCCTGCTCGACCAAATCCTCCACACTCAGGTTTTAACTGGCACATTGAAAGTGGGGATGAGGTGAAGCTAGGGAGTTTCCTTGGCTGATCCCAATCCCCAGCTCCTGGGCAGTAACACACAATATTGCATTTATAGTGCAAAGTGGAAGACATGGACGATGGGCCTGTGCTTCAGTACAGAAACAGCAGAGAGGGCACAGCGGTAGTTGCACTTAGAAATTGTATCAGTAGGAAAAGGACATTATTCAAGTCACCAGCCAACTCAGATGCCCAGAGTCTCTCCTCAGAAGCCATTGGGGGGTTGACATCAGGCCAAGGAGGCTGCTGTTCAGAAGAGGCAACAGCCAGGAAAGGCTTGTGTTGGAGCTAGCCCAAGGGCTCCAGCCTGACTGGTGACAGCCCTTTGACCACAGCTCTGAATCCTTGTCCATGGGGTGGCCCTGGGGAAGAGGCCTGCTTTGGGGGGACTGTTTAATGATTTGCCAGCAAAGAACAAGGCAAACAGACTGCTGGCAGCTGCCTGGATGCAACAGGAGAGTAGATTTTTATTCCCACCCACAGTGTAGCCTTCCAGGCAGAGGATAAAAGAAAAAGTGAGAGATGGCATTGGGAGAGCCTGGGAGGAGGGATTGCCATTTGGGGCTCAGCACTGCACTGGGTCTCCGTGGACAGTGCTGGATATCCTGGCATTGGTGCCAGCTGGTATTTCCATCCTCTGAATATTTCAGTAATTCCTAATTGTAGCATCTCTTGAGCCCCTAGGAACTAAAATGTGAGATATACAAGTAGTCTTTGATGGCAGCATTCTAGGCATCAAAAAGAATGAAACCAGACAAACACTGTCTTAGCTCTTAAGTCTTTTACAAAAAATGTATGATAGGAAAGTAGTTTGGTTCTCTGCTAAATTCCTTTTTCTTTCTCTTCCCCTGGGCCTTTCTCTATCTCCTTGGTTCTATACAGAAAAACAAATGACACCTTTCTTATCCCCTGTGAACCAAACACTCCAAGGTCTTCAGTCCTATAGCTCTTCACCCCTTTTTGCCTTAACTCCCCCTCCCAGCCCAAACCGGGTCCTTCTCTAATCCTCTGACCAGCCCTCCATCCGCAGAAGTAAACACTTTCCCCTTTATTCCCCTAACACCATCTATTCAAAATCCTTAAATAACACTTACCTCTTACTTTTAGTCCAATGTGCCACTGTGACCCACCCTCTTACTCATTTCCTCCAGCAGAATGCCTAGTGCTCACTTCAATAAAATTTTAGTCCTTTCCTCCTTCCTGCAAAGTAGATTCTGAGCTCCTTGAAGTCAGGGACTAGGTCTTACTTATCACTTGCATAATACCAAGCACACAGCAGAAGTTAAGAAAATGAAGGTTGAATCATATGTTTTAATAAGCAGATATGAGATAAAATAAATTTGGTGGTTGCCTTGTCATTTGATCAAGATATTATTTTTAGATTTCTGCTTTCTCTTGAGAAATCTTCTGTATAATCCCTGCAAGCTTAAGTTTTAATTCAGCTTTATAGTGTTTTGACCTCATCACAAGGTAGAGTCTCTTCCTTCCTTTTTACCATTATGCCCAAATCTCCTGTATAACCTGAATAAAACTCACTTCTTTCAGGAGAACCTTCCTGCTTAATAGCTCATTCCCAGTTACTCCTGTATTGTCTCCCCTGGGTATCAATGTGCTGAGTTAAGCATAATCTGGAATGAGGAAGAAAGCAATACCCTCCTCCATCCACTCCCCAAAGGACAATTCCGGCTCTCAGGTGACTTAAAGCCGATTGTAAATCTAGAGCCAGCTATACACATGCCCAGGGTCTTAAGGCCATTTGTCGGACAACGCACATGGGATGGAAATTCACAGAGCAAAGCACAAAAATATTGGGAGAATGTGTAATGAATGGGTAGACCAACTTGCTCTTGCTATATTGCTTTGGAAGTATTCTCCTGTCATTTTGGGTCCTTCAGTATATCGCCCAGATTTGATGGGAAGCTCTTTTTTGGGAGAAGCCATCTAGAGGCTATTAGAAACAATTTTTTAAAAAATCTCTGTAGTATTGACGGAAAGAAACTCTTGCACCGCATTGGCTTTAGGCTGTAGCGTTGGCCGAGTGTCTCCAGTGAACTTCAGTCCCTACCACAGCTTTATGAGGACTTGGCCCAGTGATCTGCATGGAAAAGTTCTTAGAAGACTCAGAGTCAATTCACGCCCATGTTTTTTCTGAGTGGGTCTTTTTTCTTACCTTTGGTAGGAGGAGAGATGAATTACATTTCTTTTCTCCATCCTTTATATCTTGAAAAGTTGATGTATCTGAAGCCCAGCGTTTAAAGACTTCAGTTGAGGAGACATCTGATGCCACCACCCTTCCTTTATTTCAGCTGCCCGGTGGCCTGACCTACTCTCCAGCCTACCCTGCCTCTCAGGATGTATCTAGGCCACCTCATGCCAAAGGCAGTTGTGTGCTCAAATATTCCAAACATCCCTTGACTTGCTCTTTGTGAACTATGAGCTCTTTGTTACTTCCTAATTGCTCAAACCTCTTTATTTTTCTTGCTAAGCACAGATAGTAAGAGATACAAAAAGATAATCAAAGTGCTGATAAATGGAAGAGGAATCTTCTCAGTTATCAAGTTGGCTGGTTGAATAGAAGTTCCTGTTTGCATGTGTCAGGAGATTCGGGAGGTGCCATCACCAGACTGAGTGGGTAAGGGAAGTGCTTAGAGTTAGGGAGGGGAGCCAAATTCCTGGGCTGAGAGTTCACAGGGCAATGAGGATCAATAGCAGCACTTTTGATTTGTACACTGTTATCAAGGTACAAAACAACACTACCCTTTGTCCTCTTAGTTTTTACTCTGCTAATGGAGCCCTTCACCCTAAATTAAGACTATTATTCAACTTTGATGTTGCATTTTATATTAGCAAAGTGCTTTATAATCCTTCATTAGCTATTTTATTCTCCCTTTATTAGCACCACCCATTTCACAAACTAGCTGAGTCTGAAAAGACAATGCAATTTGGGTTTGTGACCTGAATTCTGGGAATGGATTTCATGTACTAAATCTAATGACAGCCTGGGCAACACAGCGAGACCCTGTCTCTTAAAAAAAGAAAAAAAAATAGCTGGGCATGGTAGTACAAGCCTGTAGTCCCAGGTACTCGGGAGGCTAAGGCTGGAGGGTCACGTGAGCCCAGGAGTTTGAGGCTGCAGTGAGCTATGATTGTGCCACTGTACCCCAGCCTGGGCAATACAGCCAGACTCTGTCTCTTAAAAAAAAATCTAATGAAGGGAGACTTGACAGATCATAGGAAGAGGCACAGAGTAAAGGGACAGAAGCAGTGAAACTACAGCAATTACAAGCACTTTCTTGGAAACTAAGTCTCCAGTGATTTAGTGAATGACTTCAACATTTTGCTTTATTTTGCTGGCAGTAAAATTGAGAGCTCTCACTAGCTTAAATTTAAAATGTGACCACCAAACACATCTTTAACAGGAAAACAGTTGTCTTGATTGCCTAATTTCCTCCATAATGGAGTTGAAAACAGACAGAAAAAGGAATGTGTCTGAACTTGATGGTGTCAGTTGTTTCCTAAGAAAGGGCTTATGCTAAAGCAAGATAATTATCCCTACATTACTTTTGACCCAATGAATACCCCCTTCTTGACTCTCTTCACTTGTTGTTCATGACAAAATGCTATGCTAGTTCTTCCACTTCTCTGACTCTCATTTGTTGCCTCTTCCTCTTTCTTCTCTTCCTCTCCCCTTCATTTCAATGTGTGCTTCCTAAGGATGTATTCCCTGATCTCTATTCTCTCTCTTCTGGGGTTCTTATTTACTCCAATATCTTCAATGATGATTCTCAAGTTGGCCTCCAAAGTCAAATTCTCTTGTAATTCAAAAGGCCTGTTAGACATTACTTCTTTGCAGTCCTGCTGGTACCTCAAACACACCAAACCTAAATATCATCTTCTCTCTGTACTCTACTCTAAACCAATAACCCCTCTTAACTTACCTATTTTAGTTAATAGCACCACATTTTCCTAGAGACTCAGGCTGAGCACCTCAGCACCATGGTGATTCCTCCTCCCCATATCTAATCACTAGGCTCTGGACACCTACCTTTTCTATGTCTCTGGAGTCTGCACCATTACAATAGACTCCTAACTAGACTCCAGTCTCTCGCCATTCTAAAACTCTCTATGTATTATTGCAAGAACAGCACTGATTATATCACTGTCCTGTTCAAATATCATCAATGGCTGTCTACTATCTTCTGAATTAAATTCAAATTCATTAGCCTACCAAAAACCAAGTCTTCTCTGCTCTGTACTGGCTTTGAAATCAGACAACTTAGTTTCACATTTCAACCCTGTCACTGCTAAACTGTGGTGACCTAACCTGAGTCTTGATTAAAAAATGGGGATACACTACCATCTACCCAAGATTGCTGTAGAGATGAAATGAAATAATGTATTTAAAGTACCAGCAATTCCTGCACATAGCAGGTACTCAAAAAGTATTCATTTCTTCCACTTCCCCTCTACCTTTCCAACTTTATCCCCATTTCTCTCCTCAATGTACTATACTGCTCATCCAAACCTAATAGTATTACTATTTTCTCACATTCTCTTGGGATGCCTATTACTCCTACTCTGTGACTTATTCAATTCCTACTTATCCTTCCAGGGCAAGTTTAAATGCTACTTGCATTTAATGAAGAACCTCTTCTTCATCCCAAATGCCCACACATCTTGTCTGTATCTATTTATCATATGGCATTTTTCACTTTCTGCTTTACATTCTTACCTACTAAATTGAGGGCACCAGGGCAGGGTTTTTTGTTTTGTCTTGTTTTTCCAGGTAGGGGTTTCTTTATATCCCACATAGCACAACCCTAACATAACAGGCAATCAATAAATGTGTGCTGAATTAATATTGAAAGCCTCAGTTTTTGGACTCCCAAGAGTCCATTTGTTTGTGATTCATACCTCACACTGCGCGCTCTTTAGAAACAATCTCTGGAGGGATATCAGAATTTCAAACAACTTTAACAGAGAAACCAACCCAGTCGAGGATTAAGTTCAGTCCTGGTTCAGCCAACAGAAATTGTCTGGACCCTGTTCCTGCTTGAGAAGGTATCATAATTTGGCAACTTGTGTGAGCATGGGAACTCATGTGAATATATTTAAATGACATTAAATGTCTTAGGAATGGGCAAGCCAAATTACATGGTACCTATACAAAAATCAACTATTATACTATTAGGTTGACATGACAATGGCTTCACCAGTAACAAAAGGAGATCCAAAAAGCCATTTGATTTCATAGGTTCTGAACATGGCTAATATGTAACTATAGCTTCCTCTTGCTTTGGCCCAATACATCTCCTCTTGGCCCTGTTAGCAAATGGGTAATTACATGCCATCAGCCACCATGGGGTGGCGGGAACATAAGGTGGCTTCATGGTGCCATATAATGTGGCACCAAGTTTCTGAATCACCAACCACAGGTGCATAGATTCTTACCCCCACCACACCCCCCTCCATAAAAATCACCTTATCTGATATTTCTGTTGACACAGTGACTACGCTGCGGGCACTTTCTTTGCTTCTTTTTAGTGTTTGTTCGGGTGGGTACCTCTGTGTAGATGCCTATAAATGAGTTCTTAGGGTGCAAGAGTAACCACCTAGTCATCGGGCCATGCTTTTGTCTTTAGGTAGGCATGCCTCAGAAAGGAGCAGCATATCACATTGCTAAGCCAACACTTACCTGAAATACTTCAGAGGCTGAACCCCCTTCCTAGCCAAATACCTAACTACTGGAGTTACTATCTGTCACTAAGTTGATTCTTAGCCTGGGCATTATTGGACCTGTTTCTGGAGCCATCTTTCTCTCTAAAACAACAGCTGCTACATTTTCCCCAAAACCTTTTATAATGGGGAAGATAAATGGCTCTTAAGTGATCCTTCTCAAGACACAGGGAATCACTTGATGAGATCATTGAGTATGACACTGATGGGGTAGGCATAGAGATTTTCCCTATAGGTACATCAGAATGGACCTGAAATATGGCCCTTTAGTTGGCAAATATTTGATAAGCACCTATCTTCTGCCCAGGAGTTACAATCTCATTGGGGAGATAACATATACACATATAAACAAAGTAATTAGTAGTATAAAATGGTATAGTATCAACTGTCACAGTGTGTGGTACAGCCAATAGGTCCTGTGGGGTTTTGGGGGGATATCGATCTCAAGCTAGTCCTGTTAGAGGACAGGATTTGAATAGGAGAAAAATAGCCACATAAAATGAGCACGATCTGGTCCATCGGCATCTGTCAAACAGATTTTTGGAACTTCTTAACTAAACCCTGAGAAGAAACAAGAAGCCAGGGGAGAGGAAAAGCAAGGTTCTTGACCAGTTTCTCTCAAGTCTTCAAGGTACAAGGCTTGTCTGACTGAAAAATATATCTGTAAAGATAGTCTGGTAGCTGAGGTAGGATCAAACTATGAAGGCTACTGGGTGCCAAGATAAGAGTCAGAGCTTGCCCTCATATGTGGAAAAATGAATCATCCTAAGTTCTTAAGCAAAGGGATCTCATTTGATAAAATGCTATTCTGATAAAAAGTATTTTAAGCAGAACAATTTAGTAGCAGAGTAAAACTACAGTGGAATGATGAGAAAACTGGTAGAAGGAAAACCAGAAAGAGAGCTGTTGCAGTAATCTAGTACTGGCATGATGAGAGCTTGAACTCTGGTGGTAAACAGTTAAAAGGAGAAGGAATGAATCACAGAAATTACGAGGGAAGTGTTGAAAGTACCTGCTGACAAACTGGAGTACAGGGATGCAGGAAAGGGAGGAGTTAAAAGTTCTAAACTTGAAGAATTGGAAAAAAGATGTTGCATTAACAAAAGGGGCAAAATTGGAAAAAGAAGTTAGTTTTTAGCAGGGAAAACTTCAGTCTTGGTAAAACTGAATTAGAGATGAACATTTAAATCCTACAGGTAGTTTTGAAGAATTGGAGTTTGAATGATACGTCTTTTAGAACTGATTCTGATATATGCTAAAAATTTATGAACCATTGCCCTAGAGAGTCCCCTAAAGGGACCAAAACAATTCTAGGCAGTTTCCTTACTACATAGAGACGGAAAGCAACCCAAGTGGGAAGCCAAATCTCATGACTGATCATTTCCCAAAAGACAAACTCTAAATTCAGGTAGAAGAACAGGGGCTTCTTCCACTATTTCCCATCACATTAAGCCTGTTTGTGACCTCAGAAGTAACCAGGGCATTGAACTGAGTGGATCAGATAGCAGGCCTCAAAGCTTCCTTGTATAAGTATCTTACAAATTCTGTATTTCTCCAATTTCACTATATAAATATGATCTAACACATGCTTTCAAATAACCAGCCTCCTGTTTACCATGAACAAATAACAATGCTGGACAAATGGTAAAGAAACTTGATTTTGTTTGCTTTAGTGCCTCTATTCTTCTAAAGGATCGAATTTCTTTTAAAGATTTTTCCAAGAAGAGGAAAGTATTAGCCGTCTTAGATGAGAGAAAGGATATTGCTCATCCTCAGCAAGATGGAAAATCAGAAGCAGAGCACCCAAGGACTCGCACATCCTCAGCTCCACCTTCTCTTTCATCCTCGTGCCTCCAAAGCTACATTCAGAATCAGCAAGGAAAACCTGGATGGTGGAAGGAGACAAACCCTAAATTCAAAATAGGTAAAGGGAATGAAAGGGTGACCCAGGAAGCTGAGCAAAATGGAAAACAAAATAAAGAAAACGGAAGACGTGAGGTCAGAGCTTTGTAACTAATGAGTTATAAGGGTCCCAGTCAAGTTATATAAGACCTTTTTTTTTTTTTTTTAAGAATGCCTCATGGCTCTATCAATTGAAGAAAGTGAGGCAAAAGTTAAGGCACTGGTGTGTAGATGGAGAGTCTAGCTGCTTTATACTTGGAATTCTGGTGAAGGGGCAAAACCTGGAACACTGATACTCACCTCAAACACTGGTAAGTATAGGATTTTATTTCACCTGTTCATTTAAAATCTAAGTTCTGTTCCTGTGCTATCTGGAACAAACTGTTAGCAAAAGTAGCCTGAAAACTAATCTGAACACCTCTAAAAATATTAATCAGAAAAGGGTCTTCTGCAATCAAGATGCTTAGAATAAGTTGTGTTTGGTTTTCCTGCACCAACCTTTGATGTCAGAACACTCAGTGGGGAGACAGGTCTCACAACTCATAACTGCATCTTGGCCAAACTCTAGCTCATCAGCTAAACTCTAAAAAAGGGTTAATGATTCCATTTACTAAATGCCCAGAACACTCAACATTGCCTAGCAAAATTAACAATTTAATGAAAAAGGCAAAAGAAGATGGATGAGAGAAAACACGCTAATAAAAAAGGACCGAAAAAAATTTTTTCATGAAATGGAAAGGAGTTTCCGTTGTCACCCCGTCCACATTGCTGCTCTCTATCCTTTACTATGAACTCCTGTAGAAACTCGTTGGACACCTTATTTGGCACTTATTATAAACTCTCATGGTAGAGTTACCTCTAGGATATGTCTAGTATCATGTTAAGGTCTCAGTTAGTAAGCACCTTGAGTGCAGGAATGTTTGTGCTCCCCTCTGGGCCCTCTCCAGGGTCTATGATATTGAGTAACCGTGAAGCTAACTGGAGCCACGGAGTACACCGAGGACCAAACTTTGAATCAATGTGGATGGAGTAAAGGGGCAGAAAGAAAGGGTGAAGGGTGAAGTTGCAAAGCTTTCAGACCTCAGGGTGGGTTGGCAAACTGAGCTGAAAAAGTGAAATTTCCAATTCCAGATGACTATTCCTTCCCCACTGTTTATTCCTGGTCAGCATCAGGAATACACTTTTTTCCTTCCAGCATCAGCCAGGTGCAGAACAAAAGGAGATTAATGATTTAGTTATTGCTCCAATGCTGAAAGTTGCAAAGTCAGTCACTGGGAGCAGGTTCCATTGTATGTCCTTGCATGTCTCGGGCCTTGGTGGCTACGCACAGAGCGCCGTGCCTCTAGTCGCCAGAGTGGGGGCCAGTGCTGGATGCCTGCTTCTGAGCAAGAGAGATGAAAGGCTTCTTCTAATGTAATAACTGACGGCCTCTCAGTGCCGTTTGAACTGTTTACAGACTGAGTTAACGATTACAGGCAATGTGTATCTTGGCCAGGTGCCTGAAATTCTTACCCACCCGTCAGATATTATCAAAGAGCCCTTCCATGCCTGGCTGGAGTCCTTCCAAAGCACCACACAGAGATGCCGACACAAAAGGAGGAGTGTTCAGAATGTGCTCTCTCTCTCTCCTGAGGCCAGAGCAAGAAAGTCAGAGTAGCAGGCATGAATTAGGTGCTGAGGACACTGAGTTTCCAGGACTGCTGGGGACTGAGGAAAGGGTCAAGGTCAGCACTGGAGCCAGGAGAACTAGATTCCTTTCTAAGCAGTTTAGGAGGTGTAGGCAAGTTTTGCAGCTGGTAGGGTAGAGAACAGGGGTAGGGAAACAAGACCCTTGAGATAAAACAGAATCTACACCACATGATACGCCAAGCAGCCCCTAAAACAGTAGAATGAACTTATTATTATGGGGCAGTGGATAGAGAAGGGAGGAAAGTATATTGTTTTTTTCCTGAGGGCAATGCACAAGTTGTAAAATAACATCGCCTTAAGGCAAGGACAGAATAGGAGACTTCAAAAATGATAGTAAATAAAGTAGGGGGAGCTGTAAAGAAAACACTTCTTCGTTGAGTCCCAAGAGACTGATTTCTGTTTGAAAATTATCAAAATGTCTCCACACAAATACATATTGAGTATTAATCATGAAATATAATGGGAAACTGGCTAGTTTATGACTGAAAAATGAACTTAACCACAAATAATGCTGGAAAAGCTTTTTGGGGACACAAATACTAAAGAGCACTCAAGCCAGGGTGATTTAATTACATGCTAACTTACGGACTCTGAAGAAAGATAGCTTTTACTACTCCTTTATTAAGTACTTATTGGCCTCTGAACACATTTGAAAGTGGGATCAATGGCCACTACAATTGATAAATATAAATACAAAGTCAGTATGTAAGATAGTTGCTCACTTACTCCAAAACTATTGTCACTAAAACAACTCTCTCAAAGGGGAATACCTGTCTTTAACACCTAAGGTGGGGTTATATGGCTTCTTTATTTCCATACATGGTCTGATGTTGAAGACAGCATATAACTTATCACAAAATCACAAAATGTTCTCACAAGAAAATTTGGCAATGATGGATGAAATTCATGCTCTTTTATCCACATATTAGTATAGTCATTATTATAATATTGTGTTTCCTTTTTTAAAAAACATTTTTTTAGAGACCGCGTCTCACTCTATTGCCCAGGCTAGAGTGCAGTGGTGTGATCATAGGTCACTGCAACCTCAAACTCCTGGGTTCAAGCCACCCTCCTGCCTTAGCCCCCGCAAGTAACCAGGACTACAGGCACATGCCACCATGCCTGGCCACATTTTTTTTTGTAGAGACGGGGGTCTTGCTATGTTGCCCAGCCTGGTCTTGAACTTCTGGCCTCAAACGATCCTCTTCCCTCAGCTTCCCAAAGTGCCGAGATTACAGGCATGAGCCACCACACCCAGCCTACATTGTGCTTCCCTGAAGCTTCAACTGGACATGGTTGCTTTATTCTCCTGTCCTAACTTGCTGGATAATGTTGCTATTATAGAACAGGTAACCCACCCTGTGTAGTGAGGGATAGGCCCTCATGTTAAAATTCTCTTCTTCAAGTTATCTACACTGAGGAAGAGGTAAGCTTGACAATACAGTTGACTCTTGAATAACATAAGTTTGAACTGTGCTGGTCCACTTATATACAATTTTTCTTCTGCCTCTGCCACCCAAGACAGCTATATCAACCCCTCTTCTCCTTCTCAGTCTATTCAACATGAAGACCAGGAGGATGAAGACCTTTATGATGATGCACTTTCACTTAATGAATAGTAAATATATTTTCTCTTTCTCATGATTTTCTTAATAACAGCTTACTTTATTCTAAGAATACAGTATAATACATATAACATATGAAATGTGTTAATTGACTTTATGTTATTGGTAAGGATTCTGGTCAACAGTGGGCTACTGATAGTTAAGTTTGTGGGGAGTCAAAAATTATATGCAGTCGACCATGCGGGAGATCAGCACCCCTAACCCCTGTGTTCAAGGGTCAACTATACTGTTTTGTTACAGTGTAGGTCAGGAAACTAATTGATTTTTGAGATCCACTGTAATGTCTTATATGTTCTACAACAAGCCATAACCCATGTGCATGTACTTGCGCAACGCCCCAAACAGAAACACACTTGGATATTGTTGGGAGTGCTCCAAACATTCCCTAGACTCCTATTTACCGGGGATACTCTTTAATCTTGGGGAAGATTAGAGTTCAGTTTGATGTTTAGAATATAATCAGAAATCTTGGTTGCAATGAAATTTTTTTTTTCTTATATGATTGTCACAATAGGTTGCAATGAAATTATAGAAAGAATATGAGTGGACAGTAAGCTTGAGAGATAAAACTACAAAAGGAAACCCTATCAGTTGATGGTGAATTTTAGAAGAAATTCCACAGAATCCCTTAGAATCTGGCCCCATACTCTTTTGGAAAACAGCCTTAAAGAAGGAAGAGAACACGTCTTTAACCTATGACTTGATATCGGATAGAATGAAGAAACATAATGCACTGGATACTGTACAAATGAAGAGAAATAATTTAGAAAGTTTTTAGGGACATGGAAGAAATCAAGTGAGCAACAACTTAGAGTGTGATATCATTGCAGTTTTGAAATATGCAGAAACAAGACAGTTCAACAATCTTCCTCACACAGCGTGGGTGAGAGTACACCTGGAGGACTTCCCATCCACTGCTTAGAGCCCTTACTTGTAAAGGAGATTTAATACACAAGAAGTTCAAAGCAGACCAACAGAAGGATGGAAGGACTTGAGATGATTCACACGGAAACACAAGGGCCACCTAGATGAACACTACACAGCAGCGGTCCCCCACCTTTTTGGCATGAGGCCTGGTTGGGGGGTGCTGTTTCTAAGTTTCATGGAAGATAATTTTTCCACGGATGGGGGTGAGGCTCAGGTGGTGATGCTCCACCTGCCTGGTTCCTAATAGGCAGTGGCCCTGGGGCTGGAGATTGCTTACAGCTTTAGAGAGTAACAAGAGAAAGGGTGCAGTGAAATAGTTACCTCTGCAGTAACTGGGCTGCTCCAGATGCACTGGGTCCACTGAAATGTCAGCTGTGTCTTGAACCTTAGGACTCTTGGAGAGAAAAATAGCCCCCTTTCATCCTCCCAACTCTTCTCACCTTCAGGGTTGTGAAAATCCATGGAGGCACCATGATTCAACTACTTTACAGACATTCCACCTTATCTAGAGAACTGAAACTCTACCACAGGGTTCTCCGATGTGGGGCATGGAGCTCTGCAAGCATGTATATCAAGAGGAAAACAAAGTTCCTTATCGGTTTTCCATATAATATGTCTGCTTGGACAGATTGACAACATATGGAAAATAGATAAGAAACACTGATTTCCTTCCTCACAAGATTACCACTGTGACCTCTTTCTGCCTTCAGTACCTAGCAAAACTAGCAAATATTAAACAGGATCCGAAATTCCTTTGGGAAAAAATATAATGGTCTGTCATAGTGTACCCTACCTATCCAAAGATTATGGAAAGAGGACTGTCAATATGAGGCAATATAATGTGATGTTAAGTTCCCTAGCTTTAAGCATACCCACAACTCAACGAGTTCTAATCCAAGATCTGGTTCCATGGTAAGAGACAATCAAATCCACTACCATAGTAATAGCTAAGAAGTTATTCCTTCTTTATAAGGAACAGTTTTTTTAATTGTGTACACTTGAACCCTAGAGATAGTCACAGCTCCCTGATAACTAAACACATTATGGCAATTTAATTAGAAAGCTATAAAACACAAAAATCTGAAAAATATTCTTTTGGAAGAAAGATCATGTAACTTAGTCCCTCACTATAAAGATCAAATGTTAAATTAAAAAAAAAAAAGATTAGACTGGTTCTGCAGCTTGAGAAAAAGAAAAGAAATGTGGTTTCTCCAGCTAAAAGTTTTCTAGACAATGCAGGCACTGCTGCTTGGAGACTACTTTCTAAACAAACTGCAAAGGGATGACTATAAACATTTCATCAACATATTACAATGAAATCCTCTAGGAAGCTGCCTTACCATTAAGGATAGAGAAAACCACAGATGCTGTGATTTCAGTTCTTCTCTCTCATTTTCTGTATTTTGTAATTTTCTGTAAAATCTAGGCTTTCATTTGATAGGGAGGGAAAAAAAGGATCTTTTTCTCATGGGAAGACACAGCTGTCAGCATGTAGCCTGGCATACAGGCTCCATGCTCCCTGTTAATGCAGCCTGCAGAAAACTGTCCCAAGATGAACAATAGCAGTACCACACCAACTTATTCAACAGAATGATGGTTGTTTTGTAATATTTATTGAAATGCAGACAGTGAGCCTGGTGAAGTATATGGCATAGAAGGGAACAGACCTGGTCATCAAAATCCCAACCTCAGTAAGACCAACATAATACAGACCATACAAATGTGGCAACAAATGTTCACAGAGAGAAAAAACATTTGATTCAACAGTGGGCACAGATTTTTAAAGGGCCCCCAAATGAAAATGAGAGGCAAGAAACAGAAGGGCCACCACTACATAAGTTAAAATTCGTAAGGGGTGAAGACTGTGAACACAATTAGATGAGCAAGCAAAATTTAGCAGGAGAGAGACGAGAAAACACTCAGATCCCACATGCTGAATTTAAGACAAGCTGAAACAGTGGAAAAGAAGTCAGGCTGTGAAGACGGTAGACTTATCAGACTTGATTGTGTTCTACTAAGTGAAATTAACTAAAATTATGAGTGAAAGAGGGGCCTTGAGGAAAAAGAACTAGAGGGTACTGTCCTAAGGTTATCTATTTTGCATGTGACCACACTCTCAATAGGCAAAATTTCAAAGGCCAGATAATTAATTTGGCTTCAGGGTCTCCAAAGGCAACTATTTTTAGAGACTGGTCTAAGGTTTGCTTAGAGGAAGTAGCTTCTCCTAAAGGATTGAAAATGAGCATTTGAAATATATAGTCTCTCTATAAAATATATATAATATAAAATATATATTCTCCATACACATATGTATGTATTCATTCTAACCTAAATACTCATTTTTTACCCTCTGTCTATACACACACACACACACAGACACACACACAATTACCATTGCAGTTTCATGGTAGTTACTTTTGTATAAAGTCAAATATGATGTTAATTTCAAATAATTTTCTATCAGTGGTTGGCATGATATACACCATCCTCAACTTCAAATTTCTATAGAACTTGTTGAGTTCTTTTGGCTCTGATAAAAATATTTAAGTTATTTTCCCCCCTAGCTTACCTTTATTTGGTGAAAGCTAAGCTTAGAAATAAAAAAAATCTGTGTGTGTGGATGGGGGGGGGAATGCAGAAATTAGGGTAGGGATTGAAAAAGAAACTCATTAACAAACTAGAGGGGAACAATATATGTATCTACAAGTAAATTTTATTATAGGATAACCATTTAAAATTTGAAACAAATAAATCAACTATGATTGTGAAGAATATACCTTTTTAAAAAAATATATAGCAACCCTACAGACTCAAAAGGAAAGACCAACAGCATTAAAAAAAAAAAAAAAAAAAAAGATAATTCTACCTGATTCTCAAATACAGCTGCCAGTCAGGGAATAGGATTAGCATAGGTCCTTAAATAATAATAAACTTTTGTGATTTATTTACCTTTCCAAGGACCAGGAAGTCCTTATAAATTCAATCTGTATTGTTAAAACCCTTTCTAAAATGTACTGGTGCACCTTTCTTGCCTAAATACATTATATTGAACATAATTTAGCCTTTATTTGGATTCCTATAACACTACATTATGCTCTGAACTTATAATAGGCTGAACTTACAATGTCCCCAGGAAGTTCTTAATTATTTGCTTTTTAGGTCCTTTACATCTGGCTCTTTCTTTTAATTTATCTCCAGTTAATAAGCATAGTACAGAAAAAAATTTCAGTCAATATAGAATTTATTTTATTTAATGATAAATGTCCCATAAAACTCTGGTTCTGAGGTAAGCAACAGAATGAGAAATAAAAACTCAAATGACCAGATATTAAATTAACTTTGCCACCAAGATTGCCAGACTGGAACAACGGGGTTATCTAAAGACAAAAACACATTTTCAGAACTTCTACCCATAGAAATGAAGTCTATCAGTCATCATTTCTAACACCCTATTGCTTAGTATCTCAAGACTTTGTCCAACAGCCTCAATAAATGTATAAAGATATCAAGAGGTAAAGGTCAAAAAAGGAACCATGAACATCAAACAAGGCCGCTGGAAGTGACCCAAAACATCACATGCTGGGCTTTCCTTTTTAATGATAATAACAGTGATACTGAATGTTTATCCGTGCATTTATTTCAAAGAGCTTCAAGTGCTTTGCAGACGTCTCTCACTAATCTTTATTAGGCCTTGGGAAGAAAACTGTTTTCCCCAAGAAGTGCCTTCAGAGAGGAAGGAGGCTTCCCAAAGCCAATAAAAGGGAAAATATTTGCCCCTCTCCAGCCCTCCCCACTTGTCTCCTAACTCCCACTGTGTTGTACTGGTGATTGAAATGAATTATAATACCATGCAAGTGTTGAAAGGATAATAATGGTAATCGAGTTTGTTTCCAAAAGAGTTATAAGCTATGTGAATAGGTAAGAAGAAAAGATGAGGAAACCCATAATTATCTTTATCCCATTATTTACCGATCTGGGGAAGAAACTTCCAAAAATTATAAAGTGGTAAAGTTATAAAAAAACTGAATACATATTTTTCATACTGCAGAATATTAGTCTCTGGGATGGCACAAAGGATATCTTTACCTGAAAATTATTTCAAGGCCACAGATATTTGATAGGTGCTGACTAAAACTCTGCTTATTCTCTCTTTGATCTAATTCTTCTCAAATGAGGAACTGGGAGTCTCAGAGACTTGTGGGATAATTTCCAAGCAGGCTATAGAATGTTATCTGCTGAGCTTTAAAGAACATGTTGGGGCCAGCACGCTATAATGAACCAGGTAAATTAGTCCCCTTCACAATACTGAACTCCTTCCCTTCCACCCCTTAGAAACATGGCTGCAAGCTATACACAGGAAGCTGAAGCTTCAGCACTCTGAACAGTTGTTTCAGCGTAGCAGCAATAAAAAGAAACATTCTAAAATTTCAAAAAGGGAAGATGTAAGAGTGATATATAATGTGGTTCTAGGATCCCTCAGATCCTGAGAAGTAAAACCTTAGAAAGCAGGCGCTTTGCGTCAGTGATCACCGCATTGGTGATGGAAGGAAGTCGATGGGCTTACAGTGTAGCACAGCCAGATGTACAAAGGTCCAGGTCAGGCGAGTGATTCACCACAGCACAAGTAAGGCAGGAACAGAACTTAAGTTCCCACCCTAGAACTCATACACTATTAGTCATTCTCTAAACCACTAAGGCAACCTGTACTACATTACGGTAACATTTAATCAGCCTTTGGCCCACAAAATTTTGAATCTAAAACTTTGTCTTTTTAGCTATATGAAAAAATACTAATAGTCTTGCTTAGTTATGTTAGGCTGATGCCAAATTGAATTCAAATAGGTTAACTGAGCCTAAATCAATAACCCTCACACTTAGTAATATTTCTGAAAGTAATTAGATGAAGGAGGAACCCAAGTCTAATTACTATTAATAATAATAATACATTACATTTGCAACTTTCAAAGACAATGCTCATACATTATTTCACTTTAGGTAGTCAGGCCATTTATTACTATTATCTCCCTTTTACTCATAAGGGCACAAGCTCAAAGAGGTTAAGCAATTTTCCTTTAGGTCATAAAGCAAAGAAGATCAGAGCTGAGATTAAAAGACAAGTCTATGGAAAGCTCTTTTCACTGTAGGACGTTGCCACTCATTCTGGAACACCTTTTAAGCCTTATCATCATATCATTATATGTGGATACTATGCAAAGAGCACCATTTGGTGGGCATATTATCTTCAATTATTTAATTGGTGATAGAAATTATGTTCTTAAGCCAGAAGGCCTCCAGTTATATATAAAGTTAGAAGATAATGAAGTGACTCTGCCCTGAGGAAACCTAAGAAACATTCTGATAATTCAAAAGGGAAAAAACATTCTCATCAAGAATGTTAGTCAGTATTCAACTGGTGGCCAGTAGGGTAACCTACATTTCTGGGAAAAGGGAAAAGCAGCAGGGAGAAATGATAGTTTCTCACCTTGGGAACTTTGCATGGTGGTCTGACTTCAGACATATGTTCCTAATCTATTTTGGGTAGAACATACTCTCCCTTCATGATTGCTACATGTAGAATTGCACAAGGCAATTTTCAAATAATAAATTACCAAATGATTCATCATCATTAGTGGATCCTCGCAAAAAGCCTTGAAAACCAGGTGAACCAGAAAGTTACATTTCCTTCATTTGATAAACAATAAAATAACCGTTGAATGCCATGCCAAAGACTACCCTAGAAGTCAATGGAAGAATTAGGATTAGTCCTGAAATTGGGACAACCAAGCGTTTGGGTATGCACCCAATGTCTAGGTGACAAGCACTATAGTTTCTGGGTAGAGTTTTGCTACAGGAGAAAATCAGATCTTCTGGCAGCACTTACAAGGCAGGTGCAGCCATAAAGAACTTGACTTTTGATTCCATTGTCTCTGCCAGGACAGGTGGTATGGTAGAAGTATGGAATCCTGCCAGACAGGCTCCAACTCAAACTTCCCTTCAGAAAATAAAACAATAAAAATAGAAACAAAATGCCAAATCCTGTTCCATACCTTGAAGATTGACATTACTTGAAAAACTAGGGCATTTTATATAATAACATTAATTTGTTTCAAGTATACATCAACTCAAGAGAAATAAGATCATGAAAATGAAAGGTCAGCTGCAGGTTGGGCTCTTCCCTTAGAGTTCAATTCCCTAATTCCCCTATGTAAATTAAAGGGGCACTCTTTCATTTATTTCAGTGAATTTTTCCTAGTGTAAAAAAAAAATAAGCTGAAGAAGTAACACAGGCAAGTTAGCACTGCTGAGCAGAATAAAAATCTTTGGCAAATCCTGATTAACTCACAGATCCTGCCTTACCTTCCCAGTACAAACTAGCGCATTTAAAATTTTTGAGAATGATCAGTTGACAATTCCACGAGACTGTCTCCAAAAAGCTATAGAATGTTAGTTCAGAACAGAGTAAAAACACAAAGGTTTCTAGTGGCAAAGATAGACAACTGACATTTTTACCAGGTTTGTCTTTAGGGCAAGTCTTTGTGATTGCTGATGTAGGCTCCTGACCACAAGGACACCACAAGAAGGTTCCAGGGAAGAGTGCTCAAAGAATCCTTGTGGGGGCACTGTAGCTGCCACTGTTGGAAATTTTGAGCATTTTTGGTGTTCCTGGAATTCTATTTCCAACCACTACTCTGTGGTTGCAATGAAGGAATAGGAAGAGACTGGATATCTTCTAGAGCAAATATTCTCTTCAGTTCATAACCACAGAACCAAGATTAAAATAACAAGAATATATTTTGCCCAGGGCATAATGCTGCCTAAATCTGCCCTATCCATCATTTTGTTTTTCCTAATTCTTTTGTTGTTAATCTGCTCCAAAAAGGAAAGCTAGGTAATCTATAAATGGGTTCCAGAAAAGCTTGGAAAATTCATGGATTCAGAGAACGATATTTAAGAGGGAGCCAAAATCTCTAGGAACAATGCCCTGAAAATGTCCCAAAGTATAAGGACCAAAATATTAAATGAATCATTGTTCTTACCCAGAAAATAATTTCTTACAGTTATAGACTTAATTCTCCTTAAATAATAAATGGCACATTCAGGCCCCAGAGCTGAGGCTGTGACACTAGTACGTAACTGGAGGTTGTGCCTCTTTGTGCCTGACTCAATCGGTATAAATCCAAAAGTAAGTTCTTCCTTCATTCACTTGCCAAGACCTGAGTTCAGGCCCTCAGGGTGCTGAGGTTTTCCTTTGTGGGAGAAAATGACATCATCAACACCTCAGCGACAGTAGGGAATGCAGGGAATGTGGCTCCCAACATTTGGTGATATCATCAACTGCCCTGGGAGAAACCCCAAATTCCCAAGAGTGGAAACATTGGTTAAAAAAGGATTACTTTGTTGTTTCAAGTTCATTAATAGTGTTTGATGTTCCCAAATGTTAGGTTTTAAAAGGGCAGATAGGGTAGGGGGACATCTTTCAGTAAGTCTGTACCTCAAGAACCAAACATATATCTGACTAAGGCACATCCAACCAAAGAACAATAAAGACTTAGTTATATTAGGCTCTCTCCCAGCTCTGAGATGAGTATATTCTTTGGGAGACTTGCTAATGTTGCAAGTTTGCATTCAAAATAAATTCTAGGCACTCACATAATCCCCCAGTCTCCTCCAAACTTTCTTTGATGTCCAACAACTAAGGACAAGGATCTTTGATTATAAAACAATTTCTTTGGTTGGAAGAAAATTCTTTGCAGGGCGTGAACAGCAGGAGAAAGAAAAGGTTTTTCTGAAGTGCAAACTAGTTGGAAACCCCCTGGGGAAAGAATCTGATTCCCAGTCTTTGAGAGGAACAGGCCTGCCTGTACAAGCTGCCTCTGCTGAAGGCCTCTAAGAAGGCGCTTTTGTGTCTACTGTATGGCCCTCAGCAACAGCACAGGGGCCCTTCTCTTTTTTTGCCAGCGGAAGTTTTCCAACTCTGGGAATACACAATGCAGAAAGTCACGGTTTAATAACAAGGCATAGTTACTAATCAGATGGCCCCATTTCCATTCCTCCCAGATGCCTCCAGATGCTTACATACTGGAGATCTATCCCCCCAGCCTGGTGCATGAACACCTACCAGCTGCTCTGCAGTCTTGTTTCTAGAGTAATTATTCAGCTTATCTCTAATAATACACTTCACAAAATATTTTAAGATCAGAAGCACCCTACTCCTTTTACTACCATGACCCAGACTGGTTCTAGGTTATCTCTAGCTCTTCTGGGTCTTTCCAAAGGTTAAATTCACTTAGGTATAGGTTAGTGATTGAAGTCAGTGTGCTTTGATCACTGGGACAGCCTGGATGAAGGATTTAGAATAAGGGTCCTCAATCCACTACAGATACTTTAAAATATAAACCTCCAGAGAAAGATTCCTTTCTGTGTGTGTTAACTGGACTGTAAAGACAGTGTAGGACAGGAAGACTGGGGGTACAACTGAGTCTGATGCTTAGGTCTGCTACCGACTGATTGTATGACTTTAAGGAATTTAGTCAGGTTTTTTTTTTGTATCAACTACCAAACAAAGGGGAAAGAAATAAACCAGCAAAATACGTGTCTCCTTAACATATTAAATCTATTTCTAGAATAAGCATAAACTCTAAATGTTGAGAGCTGGAAAGGATCTTAAAAGATGAGTTACCCCACCAACACCACACCAACAGATGAAAGGTTAAGTGACTTGCTTTTAATTTTTCAATGGTCACAAGGCACCTATGGACTTCTCATATATCCAATGGGGGCAACTAAATAATCCCACATAATCTTTCATGATGATAAAAAATAAATGACATATACCATAGTTTACTAACTTTAGAATAGGAAATAACCTAATGTCACAGCAGATAGGAACATTCTTCTTGAGTTGTTCTCTGTCTCCCTCATACTACACCTAAACCAACATACTTTAGAGAATGGTAATAACACATATTTATGAGCAAAGTCAATAATGAAAAAAAAGTATTAGAAACAGATTTCGTTAATTAGAGATGATATTCAAACACTCTTCATCTTCTACCTACAGGGTCTTAGTATTTATTTCCTCCTTCATGGGATGTAGTTTGTGAAGAATTAAAACCAAGCCTGTTGAGATTATCAAACAGACTTTCCAGTACGTTGAATTCTGTTTAAAGCCAAATTTACTGGTTTAAGTGGACTATAATTTAACAGGAACTTCTTGGTATACTTTAGAAAGTCAGTTTGAAATTTGAAAAGAAGGCCATAGTGTCTAGTCATTTGGACTTCTAAAGAAAATGCTACAGGTATTATATTATACATACAGGAATACTATAACCTGTATTTAACTGATAACAGTGAAAAATTAGAGGGTATGACCAGGTTGTAGTTATTCTCCAGCTTTAAGCTACTTGAAGTTGCCTGGGTTAAAATTTAATGGTTTTGTTTGTTTTTTCTTTAGTCATGGAGAACTTGAAACAGAATTACCAGTCATTTGAATGACTTCTGAGAAAATGAAAATCAGCACTCTAATGCATTTATGTCTGCATCTCTCCTTTGGCATTCAGCACATATTGCCTCCTGCTGTCTTAGTTGTATCTCCTCAGATGGACTAGGCTACAGTATTCTTTAAATTCCTACAGTGCCTACCCCAGTATCTGATACATGGTAGGAAAACCACATTACAAGGCAACCAGGGAATCCAGCGTTGCTTCCATTCTTAGTAAGATTCTCAGCATAGACTTCATAAAAAGCTTCTATTGCTTTGAGGACATGATCCAGGACTGTAGAACCACCTGGTGTGCAGTGATTCCAAGGCAGAATAAATGACACACACACCATGTAAAGTAATGCTGAATTGTAGCAAGGTATTTTTTGTTTGTTCACTTGTTTTAAAGTATGCCTTCTAGTTGACTAGGGAACAAAGAAGAAAGAGACCCAGAAGTAGTCTATAATATCTTCTTACTAGATTGTTCAGGAGGAATCTTTGCCAACAACTGCTTTTTAATTTTCCTGCAATTACCCAAAAAGGTTTAATATAAATAAATAAACTTGGTTAAAAATGTTTGTCAGGAAAATATAGGAGCAGATTGGTGATTCTTTGGCAAACACTAATCTCGCTGGGTTTATTTCTTCATATGTAAAAAGAAAAGATTGGACTAGCTGTTTTTTCTAGCTTGAAATTTGACAATTATTTCACAAATGGAATAGCCTACTCCTCTCTCCTCCCCACCATCAAAACTGTATTTTACTCTAGGAGCAGAAAACTGAATAGGACTTAATTCCAATATAGGGCCAATAGAGTTCTTCACAGAGTTAAAGAAACTTGGCCACAAGAATTTTAAAGTCATCTAGATAATCAATATGATTCTAAGATATAAAAACAAAAGAACATAAAGCCTGGATCATATAAAACATGTTTTTGTTGTTAGTGTTGCTATTGTTTTAGTGTGTATAATTCACAAGACTGTAGAAAATGGTTTGGGGGAAAAAAGAACGAAATCTGTAATCTTTTTTTAGAAAATAGCAAGATTAGTAGACTTAAAATATAAGGCCTTCAGTCTCATCCAAATTATTCTACAGAAGTAACACTACCAACAGTGTTTCTCAATTGTCATATATTTATATATGTATAACAGTACCCTTTTTATATATTAGCATGCACAAAATTGATAGGTACATAACTGAATGTGCTATTTAAAATTACAGTTGTTACAATTTCCATCATAACAGAAGTATTCTAGATTAAAACAAAAAAAACAACAAACAGTCGTCTTGAATATAGTTATGCTGCCACCTTGAACAGCTACCACTGATTTAGATTCAGGAATCAGAATTTCTAAATACTGTAATCTAATTTCCTATTTCAAGGAAAAATATAGGCCTTGTGCCTACAATTTAAAAAAACTTTAACTTTTAACTCATTTTTATTACTTTGGTATTTCCAAATTTATAAATTAAACACAAAGTCCAATATATTAAAAAGTATAGAACAAAATAAAATTTATCCATGAACTGTAATGTTTAGAACCCAGATAAAAGAGTATGTAAAGTAGCTTATCAGTTATTTTTTAAAAAGCAAGGGACAACAAATGTCACATTAAAAAAAAATACTAAGTTTTCCATTACATAGAAATTTAAGGGCCCAAGGAATCCTACCCTAGGGAAAGCAATGGAGCTTAAAGGGTAGAAACTAAACACATGGAAAGTAACCAAAGTTAAACTTTTACACCCTCTGTTCTCTGAATTTAGTAACCAAATAGACACATGGGGCCACAGTGGTTCTACTAATATCAAAATACATTAGTAAAATACCCTTTATTCCTTTGGGCCTTTTGATGAAACCATCACACTGAAGGTTTGTAAGCATTTCTTGAATTGATGTACAGTTTCACTTAATATTGATAGCATAACTCTAGATTCCATGGGGTGAAAAAAAAAGAAGAAAAAAGACAATATTTGGAGAGCAGAATTCCTTTACTCCAGACAAGCAGACCTCTGTAAGACACCAATTTTTACTTCTGGAGTTCTTTCATCTAAGGTCAGGCCTCTTTCTTATAGTTGCATCATAATATTGTTGTCTGTCTGACTTCAAGTGATGCATATAAATACTTTTAAAATTAAGTAAACTGAGTGTAAACTAGTTTTGAGAATTTGGCTTCATTTCTTGAAATACTTGGGATTATTTTTGGAAAGCAGATCTTAACCTGGAGTCCTTAGATCTCTAGACATGTCTCAGAAACTCAACTCAATGGGATTTTATGCAAAATTGTGTATGTTAAGTAGATATGTGTATTTTGTATATATGGTCAATAACAATTATCACAATCTCAAAGGGGCCTGTGGGACATACAAAAAAGATTAAAAACTGCTGCTTTGGGGTATCTTAAAACTAGAATTAGAAATCACAAATTTAAGGACTTAAGGAAGTGAGGTCCTTTGGATACATGCTAGTATCTTATAATCAAAGGTTTAAAATCAGGACTCTAATAAATCCTTCTCAGAAAACCAGAATTTCCTAAACAGCAAGGGTTGAGCTATCTGTAAACTAAAGAAAAAATATATAAAAGCTCTGTAAAGGAGTACCTCAAACACATTGATTACAGCCATGTTTACGATTTTGAAATAACAATGGAGACACTAGGCTGTTAGTAAGTCAGAGGAGCAAAGGATTTGTCATGCTGTATCAAACTCCAAACACTCAAAATAACTGACCTTACAATATACTTAAAATGTGATGAGATAAATTATGTTTTATCCTAGAGTTATCTCCTAGCTATATCAGAGTTACTCAGTACCACTATATGTTCCTCACATTCATTCAATAAGTATTTATTGAGTACCTACTATATGTCTAAAGCACTATTCCCAGGGATATAGCTCTGAATAAGAGACAAAAATCTCTGCTTTCATAGAGTTCATATTCGACTGAGGGTGACACACAACTACAAATGTAAAACATTATGTCATATCATGTGTCAATAATTTTGTCAAGAAAAATATAGTAGGAAAGGGGAATATGAGTCCTTGGGGAAATAGGAAGAGGCCTTCAGAACCGGATGGTTTAGGAAGGCCTCTTTGAGAAGGTATACTTGACAATGGAGGGTGACATTTGGGAGACTAAGAGAATATCTGGGATATAAGTGTTTAAGGCCGTGGGACAGCAAGTAGAAAGGCCCTGGGTGGGAGTATGCCTGGTCTAACTGAAGGACAGCAAAGAGGCCCTAGTGGCTGGAGTAGAGTGAGGGGCAAGGAGGTAAAAGGTGAAGGTGCCAGGCCAAATCATGAAGGGTCTTACAGACCATACTAAAGCCTTTAGCTCATACTCTAGAAATTCTCAAAAGAACGGCGAATATGGATGAGATCATTAGCTCACAGGGCTTTGAGACATGAAGTTGGCAAGCTGCTTCACCAATAGTTTTCTGACTGAATTATCCCATTGAACAATGGCAGTCCAAATAGAGGACATCTCAGCTGCTAACAATACTTTTGTTTTTAGGATTTCCACTCTGTAGAACTGACCCCTGAGAAATCCACATCCTCAGATACCTTAAAAACTGGATTACTCTTCTACCTCCTGCAAAGCAGAGTGAGTCGGCCCCTGTGCAACTTTGTTCTTGGGGAATTCACTTGCTTTTTCTCCCCTAGTATGTTTCCTTTTCTATAAAATGGAGTAAATGTCACCTGTTTTTATCTGGCTTGCAGGTATCTGTGAATTATTTTAAGATTATTGGAAGAAAACTACTTCATAAATCCAATGGAACGTCATTCTCACATTCTTCTCTAACAATACCCTGCTACCAATTCTGGTTCCTGGTAGGGCCTTTATAATAATACACTGATCATTTATAACTTTTTTCTCTTTACTGTACTTAGTCATTTGAAGGGGAAAGAAAACCACAAAAACTTTCCAATAAACTCCTTCCAGTGAACAAAATGTAAAGGCTTTTTATTAAAAACAAAACAAGGCCTGGCGGGCATGGTGGCTCATGCCTGTAATCCTAGCACTCTGGGAGGCCGAGGCAGGAGGATCATTTGAGCTTAGGAGTTCAAGACCAGCCTGAGCAAGAGTGAGACCCCGTCTCTACTAAAAAAATAGAAAGAAATTAATTGGTCAACTAAAAATATATAGAAAAAATTAGCTGGGCGTGGTGGTGCATGCCTGTAGTCCCAGCTACTTGGGAGGCTGAGGCAGGAAGGATTGCTTGAGCCCAGGAGTCTGAGGTTGCTGTGAGCTAGGCCAACGCCACGGCATTCTAGCCCGGGCAACAGAGTGAGACTCTGTCTCAAAAAAAAAACAAAAACAAAAACAAAAACAAAACAGAACCCAAATCATAAGCTCCAGGAATGCCTTTAATACTATATAAAAAGTAAATTATGGTTAATTTTTAGATAAAGAAAATTACTATACACACACATACATACATACACACTTAACTACAAAAACCAAGGAAATGCCTACCCTAGAATCTGCCAAATGAACACTAAATAGCCTGACAGGAGCAATAGCCATGGGCATACCTTATTCATTACCTCCCATTAACCAGACATTTATGAATTTTGAAGTTAAAATTTTTTGTTGGATTTCCACATGAAATACAGAACTATATATATATACACAAATCTGTTTGATGGCTGCTTATACAAGATACACCTTCTTAACTTGAAAAATTATCATTAAAAACATTCTGCCCCTTCTTTCTTTTCTCTGGGTACCAGACTTCCAACAAGGCCAAGTCTAGAAGGCTCTGAGCTGGGGTCATAGGATGCAAGTACCTAAGAACGTCTGTGCACACAGAGGAATTGTGTCTGACGGTATACTTCTGACTACATTGCAAAGTCAGTTATTAATTAATCGGATTTTCTGCACCTCTAATAACATAAATAACGGAGAGTTGACCATACTTAGAACATTTACTCTGTACTTCTTTTTAAAACTAGCATCAAAACAAAATCACAATGGAATTGAAATGTTCCTAACACACAGAAATAATAAATGCTTTACTTTAGATCAGGTTATTAAAAAAAAAGAAAGAAAAGAAATAAGTGCTTGAGGTGATGGATACCCCAGATCGCCCAGATTTGATTATTACACATTATACGCCTATATCAAAACATCACATGTACCCGTAAGTATATGCAACTATTATATGTACCTATAATTATTATGTACCCATAATTAAAAATAAAAAATTTTAAAAAACAAAACAAAATCTACTCTGAAATTTCTGTATCCAAGGAACTCTAACTTGAACAATGTTAGTTTTATGCAAGGTATTTCAAAGTTTATTATTTCAGGTTATTATGATAGATAACTTACTGTAGACTGTTTTACAATGAAGAGAAAGGTAATAATGAAAGACGTTACATTAAAAGGGAGATACTGAAGCTGGGAGCAGTGGCTCAGGCCTATAATCCTAGCACTTTGGGAGGCTGAGGTGGGAGGATAGCTTGAGGCCAGGAGTTCAAAACCAGCCTGGGCAATAAGCAAGACCCCCATCTCTACAAAAAATAAAAAATTAGATGGGCACGTTGGCATGAGCCTGTAGTCCCAGCTACTAGGGAGGCTGAGGCAGGAGGATGGCTTGAGCCCAGGAGTTAGAGACTATAGTGAGCTATGATGATGTCACTGCACTCTAGCCTAGGCGACAGAGTGTGGCCCTGTCTCTAAACAAATAAATAAATGGGAGGTACTGAGTAAATAAACATTCTGATTTACTTTTGCAAATGAAACACAAAATGAGAGAAATAGAAGGCAGACAGAAATTATTAGAAGGTAGCAGGATATTGTGTATTCTGGATCAATCGCAGAGAATGGTACTCATCACTTTCATTCCTTTCTATTTTGGAAATTAATTATTTATACACAGCCTATACTGGCATTCTTAGATACACAGAATTTTAGAGCTAGAAAATATTTTAATCCTCATCTTCCTTAACTGTAAAATGTGAAGAATAAAAATATTAAACTTTCTCATAAAGCTATTATGAGAATTCAATGAGCTAATACATATAAAGTACATAGTACAAGTTTGGTAGCTGTTGTATTTCAGTGTCACAGGGAATCGAAAGCCTAGAAAGGCAAAAACTATTTTGTCCCAAATCACACAACTACTTAGTGGCAGAATCAGAACTAAAAGTCAAGTCCCCTAAGCTGAAGTTAAATCACTTTGTCCACTATAGTTTGCAATATAATATAGTCTCTCTGGCTTTGGGCAAAACTTTAATTATAAAGTTTCTGGCTCTGACTAAAAATAAAGTAAAAATGCAAAGATAGGATAACTATGTGCTGACTAATAGGCAAAATTAAGAGGCAAGCAGAGACATTGTGCAAAGGGGAATTTGTCCAGGAGGTGTTCACTGCTGCTGGCCAAATACTAAACTACCACTGCTCCCATTGTAGGTCTGAAGCCTCAGGGCAGTACATTCTAATCTTGATCATAACTTTATCCTGGAGTCTAAGAAAATCCAGGACAACCAGCTGAGCAGGAAAAGTATAATAGTTATAGAATTGGTGATCTCTCTTTTGCTACACTAAGATCCTTTCACTCTTTTGCTCTGAGAAAATTAATTTTGAGCTCTTCCTCTAAATAATATGTACCATGAACAGGATTGCAAAAGAAAATATGACTAATAATTTTTAGAAGTGATAGCAATAATATTACTAGAAATAGTAGAAACAAACATTGATAAGAAATAATGAAACCAGAAAATTGGAAATTAGACAAGGAATAAGCTCCAAATCCATCTATAATGGCACAAATCAGGAGAAAAAGAATATATTCAAATGAAAATAAAAATAGTAAGAAGTCATAATCATTATCATTCAGTCCTTTTTATCAGTTACTATGATGTAATTAGGAAATCTGAAAAGTTTCCTTGACCTGAATTTTGATGGCTAGTAAGAGAAACAATGATCAGAATAGCAGCGGAAGTTTATCCTAAATATACAAATTGAGCGGAAAATAAAAGAAAAAAAGGTAGAAGAAAATCAGAGAAGAACAAGAGACAAAGATTTTGGCCAATGTAGGGGAAACCTAAGAATTAGACACTTTAAAGACAATGGCAAACCTACAAAGGAATTTGCAATGATATGATAATGCAAAGAAGCAATTCTCAGGCAAAATAGAAAGGAAAATAGTATAATTTGGTCAGGACTAAGACAGGAAGTTTGGAAATGGAAGAGAGACGACTTGATAAATAGAAGAGAATATACCAAAGGCAACATTTCTTCTATTTTGACTCTCTTCTAGTACTTTTGGAAAAATATTACAATTTAAAACTTAGAACATATCTTATAAAACGGATGCTATTATTGGCAAAGAGAAACCTAAGCACAAAGAGTGAAGGATAAGAATCAGGACAAAAATTCATCAAGGCTTGGCTTTTAATGCCATTGTATATATGGCCATCAGACAAAGTTGAGACAAAATTATGTCAGAGGCAATTCTATCATCTATTTTATTATTAAACAAACTGGGAGCATATTGTCAAGGGATGTCTCCCTTTGTCTAAGAAAAATTAAAGTTGTACTACAAATGAAAATTCAGTTAATTTGGTCCTTACGAAATTGTACCTACCCCAAATTAACTGAGCAAAAGGTAAAGAAATGTCTAATTTTTCAGAAACTCCGGGAATTACAGAAACCAAGAGTTTTATTATTTTTTTAATCACTGTTCCCATATCTTTACATTTTTCAGTACATAGCATCCCCAGTTTTACAAAGACTTGACTTGACTGCATCTTTATGGACAACCAATCCGAACAGGTAGCTACAATAATTCATAAGTAGAAGGAAATATAATTATCCAAAATTCTTCAAAGCCAGTAGAGAAGATTGCTTTTAGATTTGTGATACCAGGGTACAGCTATCCTGCAAGAAAGCTAAAGTGCAACAGAGCACAACTCTAGAAGATATAAACAGAACTCCAGTTAAATGGAAGGCTTGGCTAACCACAGTTGAGTAAACCTGCGTTGCAGTGTAATCTGATAAGGAACAATCAGCATGGAATCCAGAAGTGTAAACCATGTGCCTGCAACACACTAGAGTTCTTTGAAAGAGTTAATCAAATAGTGGATAAAGAAAAACTGATACATATAATTCAAGGGTTGTTTTTAAAAAATAAAGTTTCTCTCAAGAGGCTATTAAGAACATTTACTAACTGTTGTGGATTAAAATTGATTAACAGACAATAACCAAGACTAATACGGAAAGTATCCAGAAATTACTACTATACTACACTAGCATAAAAATTTATTAATGACCTAGAAGAAACATAGAAAGGTAGACACTGAAAATTGCTAATAATTTAAAACTATCCACTGGAAAGCCTGAAAGTCCTTGCCAATATACAGTGAAATTCCCTCTTCAGAAAGTAAAAAAAAAAAAAAAAAAAATACTTAAATTATACTGATAGGCTCAAAGCTAATAGTTTAAAAAAAACAAAATCAATATTAGCAAGATTTGCCAGAGTGAGAAAAAGGGCAGAATGAGAAAATACGATAAAGATTGATAAAATAATGAATGGCAAAGAGAACAGATGCCAACTGGTACCTCTCATTTACCTTTTCCCTTAAGAAAACACAGAAACTTTATGTAGAGCTTTATGGTAATAGAAGACAACAAACAAATTTAAAATAAGAGGAAATTATTTTGTGCAGCATATAATTAGCCCATTGAACATGCTATCACAGGACATTAATAAGGCACAAAGTTTAGCATGGCTCCCCCAAACTTCAGATATATCAAAATATGGCTCTATAATAAAATTATTTATGGTAAAAATTTAAATGGTGTACACACCTCATGCTTCAGGGTATTAACTAGGCAAGGTCAGGAAGGAGGTTTCCTTTCCAATTGCTGTATTCAAAATGATTTATGATTTCAACTTTTAAGTATTCCTAATTCTATCTCAGAGTCCAGATTAAATGACAGACTTTAATCCAAAAAAACTTATGCCATTTTTTTCAGATACACTCTTCTTTCCTCCTTATTTTTCTGAACAGCACAGCCTTCCATTTCACCCACTTCTTCTTCCACTTCACCCACTTCTTCTTCCACTTCATTTATTCCAACTTCAAAATACTGCCTGAGAAGTGATAAATGAAGATCCACTAAACCATGCATTTAAAAATCCGTGTTTGGAAGAGTTCTATAATTTAATTTTCCTACCTTCTTTCTCTAAGTAGACAAAAATTTAAATTAATACAACACTTTGGTTCTGTTCATGTTTTGGATGCTGAGATAGGTCATATTTAAGAACATTTTAACCTGTGTCCAAAAGCTACAGCAAAAAGTGTCCTTTTATATAATGAATTTTTATCAATAAGCAACATCATTTTATGGAGGACAGTAGAATGCCCATTAAAAAGGTATCGCCCTCTAGGCTCTGTCTTCACCATGGGGGATGAGCAATTGGTCTATGAAATGCTATAGCCCCAGTCAGTTCATAAATTCAACACATAAAGAACAGGCTACATATGAATGAGTTATAGGCAAAATTCACAGCCTGAAAGCCTAAGAAACTGTGACTGAAAAACTTAGGAGGTGGATAAAAGCCAGATGTTAAATTTTTGAAAATGATAAAATTACGTGTGGACAAGACCGAAGTGATCAGGAGGCAGGCTCACACCTTGTGTCCATTTTGTAATCCAGTCCTCTCCATTTTGGGCTTAGCAATAGGGTGCCACACGTGGTATAAGGCCAGCCGTAGCATTCAAGCTTGACTGAATTTTAAAAGTGACACAGTAATCAAGTATGTGCCAAGGGCATTCTAGAATTTCAGGTGCTTCTGACCATTAAAATCAACCATTTTAGTGCCCACTTCAAATTTAAACTGGATGTAAAGTACAATCTTCAAGTCAATTAAATACAAGCCTATATATTTCATCCATCAAAAATTAGTGCCCAGAATATATCAACCTCCCCAAAAAAGGTTTTATTATGTGTCTCTAAAAAGGCTATGCAATCTCAGTTAAAAATAAGCAGATAATCTTCTAAAATATAAGATTTATATATCTCTTCCCGAGTATAAAATAAGAATTTGCTTTAGAATGCCAATAAGGCAATATCCTTAAAAGACAGAACAAATAGAAAGCTATGCAGCAGAAGCCCTTGTATATTTGACATGGGAGACAAAAGAAGAGAGGCATATTTCAAACAGATGGAAAGTGAAATGTAATAAAGTTATACTTGCCTGCATTAATTTTCCTTCTGCTGGAGTTATCTCAGCAACACCAGCAAACACACCTTCCAAAGTGAGATTCAGTTTTCCCGTGGGGTCCATTTTCAAGGGGATCACTCTGATAATAGCTTTCTGCTCTGCTGATCTTTCAGACTCCACCGCAGCTGCCAGTACCAGTCCTGTGCGTCCAAAGCCTGCCTGCAGGGTAGCCATCAGCAGCCAGGGCCAGAGGGCAGCCAGCTGCAGCTGGTGGCCACCACTCATGCTACCAGCTGCAGCAATGCACTTTGGCCATACATACTGCTTCCACTAGCTAATACCAAATGCAGGTTCTCAGATCCAGACAAACGGAGGAAAAGAGAATTTACGCTTCAGTTTCAGAAAGCCAGGTCGTAGTTTTGGCCCTTTCTTTTTCTAAAGTATATTCCCAAGAACAGGTGGCATTCCTGATTGAGCATAGAAGAGGCAGTTTTCAGCCAACTTCTGCTGCAGGTATGTCATTTTCTCCCATCTTCACTCTGACTAGTAAAGATATCACCACTTCTCTTTGGAATTTCCAACTTCGCTTGAGATTGAATGTCACATCGTGAATTTTTATTATGTCAGCTCACTTGGTGTTGCTCTTCCATATGCATCAAGCTGCCAAGCACTAAACCCAATGTTCACGAACAAAACAAGGCAAAGTAAACAGCTAAGACCATGCATCAAAGGTGAGAGTGAAGAACTCCAGCTCAGAAAACGAAGAGATGGCCCTTTCTAAGCCACAAAATTTCTCAATGGTAAATGACTAAAGACCACAGGGAGAATTTTTTTTTCATGGAGGAAAAGGAGGAACGTAATAAAAATTTCAGGCCACACCTTGAGGATGTCCAAAGATGGTACATCATGTATTTAGAAAAGTTGTCACATTAAACTGTATTTCAGTGTAGCCAAAGTTCTAGGCCCACTGAATTTACATACTTTTCATAAACTTAGACATACTATATTTTTTTGTGTTTTATCAAAAGTTGCCTATAAATTAGGTGCTAATTTAATATATCTTCACGTATTACAGGATAATCCTGAGCATCACAACCTTTTCCAACTGTCATAATTCGAGTATTTGAAAAAGCAAGCTTCCCAATTATTTTTCCCAGCTAAAAATTATATTTCTATCTCCATTTTCCTTTCTCTCTTAGGAATTCCAGATTTTATTCTCCAGCTTGAGAATGCCAAGCACTTTGATTTCCCATGAGATACTTTTGGAAAGTACTTTAATATCCAGATCTTATAATCTGCAATTTTCTAGGTTCATAAGAAAAACAAAGGACTGTTCCTAACACGTTTTCAAATTCCTTGAGGGGGTGGGGAAAAAAGATAGGGGGAGCAGTGAGGTGATCAGTCACAGGCTCTAAGTAGAACACCCTGAAAAAATACAAATAAGCCTGAGTAGAGCAGACCTGTGGTATTTCTAGACACATGAGAATTTGGGTCTTTGTACAAACACAGATTAAGATTTTAAAACGTGCACCCTTAAGTATAAATGCACTTCACCCACACTGCCCGCTGTGTTCCGAGGTCAAGTTTAAAAATCAAAGTCTTCAGAATAAGTGCTGAAAAGCCAAGCAACTGAACATGAACCTGTTACATAGATTCTTTTCTTTTGCCGAGGCAGAGGGAGGGGAAAAAAAGAATTTCAAAAGAAATCTGCAAACCTGTTGCGCTGTCGGGCCCACTGGAATCCACGGGGGTGAAACAAATTCAATTACGCTTTTATAGATCCTGCTCAAAAAACGTTTCAACTGCTTAACCAAGTACAGCTCATTCTTCCACCTTCTTACTCTGCAACCAAACCAAGCGACCCACACTACAGGTAGGTGCCGAGAAATTCCGCAGCCTGAAAAAATAATCCATGCAGGTCAAAGGCACAAACTTACTCCAGGATGAGGGCTACTGTCCCCAAGAACTCTAAAAACACTTAGAGAAGATCCAAAATCATTTCTGAACTCTCCTAACAAAGGTTCTTTTTCTCTCCGAACAGCATATAAAATGATCAAATCTTGAAAGAGAAAAGAAGCAAAGCAGCAAATACATCAGCAACAATTCACTACCAGAAACACAGAAAACCCAGAGGGAGAAGGCAATAATCTCTGAATCATGGATGGACTTGGAAAGTTCCGAAGGATTCGAGTGCTTCCCTTCCAGAAAGACAATTCTGGATCAACTCCCTAGAGCAGGAAGCCTGTGGTTTGTAATTGGTGTTTTAGCTCTGACTCCCTCCCCTGGGACTGCAATCACGCTCTCTACCTGCTGACAAAGTGAGGGTGGAGCAGCTAGAGGCAACCACCCCCCAGCCCGCCCCTCCTCCTCCTGGTGCGCACACATACTTACTCAACCAGACACGTTCTTTCGCTCGCTCTCGCTCAGCTCCTCTACTCCCTCTATTGAGCCACAGCCAAACTGCACCCAATTCAATCCTCAATACCTATCTCTGGTAAGCAAGCTACCACATGGGCCATTCAAACATATCTAAGCAGATTCTGCACCCAATAGAGCATAGATGATTGTATGAGGAAATAAACAGAAAAAATCAGGGAAATCTAGAAAATAAAAGAATAGATACAAGGTTTTGCAAATATTAAGTTCAAAGGGATTTCTGCTTGTTCCGGGTTTGTCTATAAATGGCACAAAGACAGAATAAAGTGATCCTGTGCTGTAGCACTTACTGATTTATTGCAGCTTATGTCTGCTACCCTCGGAAGGGCTCTGTCCATTTTACGTATAGCTTTTCTTCAGCTCTTACTAATTTAAATTCAGTAGCTCTGTCTAAAATGTGCCTGTATGGAGCTTTCAGATCAGGTTGATGTCAGAGGTCTGGAATCCAACTGTTATTTTCTTTTCACATCTTTGGGAGGTGAAATAAAGCTATGGAGCAGACGTATGCCCTCAATGTGAGACTGCAGGTAAGTCTATGTCATAAATACAAGCAAATGGGCAAAATATGCTTAATGAGAAGAGTGTAGGGGAAAAGGAAAGTCATTTTTGGCTGATTACCATATTCATAAACTATACCTTGTCATTAGAAATAATGCAAGTTTATAATATGTTTACAACATTTGAATTTTCAGATTTACCAGATTATATTTGACTGTGGCCATTTTATTTTTGAACTGCTGCCATAAACTTTCAAAATTATACAGATGAGCAACAATGTGAATATTGTTAAATCTACTGAACTGTACACTTAAACTGCTTATGATGGTCAATTTTACCTGTTTACCTCATGTAAAATGAACCTCTGATCATCTGTAAAATGTCAATAATAATTGTAGGTTTGCTGTAAATGTCAAATGACATAATGCCTTTGAAAGCAAAAAGTATGAGTGGCCTATTCACTAAACATTTTTCCCCTATAGGGAAGGTTTATAAGAATAGTTTCAGAATGTTAGATCTGATAACCTAAAACAAAAATAAATTCCTAATTTAGCAATTTTCTCTTGTTTGGACCTTAAAAACATAATGCAGGGGATTGATTCCAGTGCACCCTCAAGAATACCAAAATCCACAGATGCTCAAGTCCTTTGTATAAAATGGCATGGTATTTGCATATAACCTATGCATGTCCTTCTGTATACTTTAAATCATCTCTAGATTACTTATAATAGCTAATACATCACTTAATTTGCATGGATTCAACAGAGTACTCAGTATGCAGAATACATCAAGTTTTGCTTTTTTGGAACTTTGTGGAATTTTTTTTTTCTGAATTTTTAAAATTCAAGAATAATTGAATCCATGGATGTGGAACCCACTGATAAGAAGGACTAACTGTATAAACCTTTTATAGCTTCTTTCCCAAAGGATAGGAAGAGTTCTCATTCTGCTGGAGAGAATTTTTTAAAATCTGTTATGGTTTATGCGTCTATTTTATATCTGCCATATAATTGTACAGCATAAATAATGCAAAATACACATTATCATATATCATTGATATATGCAAAAGTATCTTTAAAGTTAAACTAAACAAAAAAAAATAACCTACAAATGGACTTAAGTCATCCCTGCTTGAAACCTGCAAAGGAATTGAGAGAGCTAAACCTAATAGTTAATATACACTTATTGAAGGAAGGAAGAAAGTTACAAATATGGTTTGCCTTCTCTTGAGGAAACTTTGAGATCTGGGAATGATGCTATGTATCTGAACCTGAGGACCCTGAGAAACTCAGGATCAACCAACAGCTCTATGTAGTTTAGTTCACTGATATACTGTGTTAATTTAGGTCACCAGAACTGCAAGAGAATTTATTCTCCACCTTTAAAGTTTTGGGGTTATCCCTCAAGGGTTGATATACCACAATACCACTCCAGAGATGTCATAAAGATACCATCACTATCATAATGAAATTCCCATCTCAATGACATCTACTACCTAATCTTACACGTGATCATCCTTCAGGATCCATTTTCACTTCTGGATTGACTAAATTTACTAAATATCATTCATCCTTTTTCTAAAAAAACTAAGTTTCTGTAAAACATGTCTGAGAATTATCCTTATCCTTAATGGCATTTTAAAAATTCAATTGCTAGTCAAGTGCAAATAAAAAATTGTTTTAAATCAGATTCTTAGAAAAACAGAGTACATTCTCTTTTGAACATTACTATTATTAATGGTCATAATGATTGAGTTTTCTATTGATCACCTATCAGACAGTAAAAATAAGCAAGACA
This sequence comes from Lepilemur ruficaudatus, assembly GCA_963574885.1. Classification (NCBI taxonomy): domain Eukaryota; kingdom Metazoa; phylum Chordata; class Mammalia; order Primates; family Lepilemuridae; genus Lepilemur; species Lepilemur ruficaudatus. The sequence continues at coordinate 4,189 of CAUYRT010021270.1, read as the reverse complement.
ACAAGTCTAGTTGGAACACTCACTTTATTTTTGACTGATTGAAATTTATCGGTGCTTAAGGTGCTGAAATACTGAGGTGCTAGTCAGGAACCTTGTTAGTTGACTAGTTGTGTCAGACCCTACTGGCTAATTCACATGAAGATTTTATTATATCTTTTGCCATTTTTCCCAAGTCACTAATGATAGCTTTAGTTGATAGGTACCAGGCATGTGAGTATAGCAGGAGATCCAGCTCCTTGGTCTGTTGTATTCATATATAAAAAAGTTTGGAAAGCTGATTAAGGCATTTCATTAATTAAGCCTTAAAACCACAGGAACTAAATCTATGCCAAGGTTCCTGCTTGACACATGTTCCTCAAAAGATATTATTCTCAACATACATAAAGCTAAAAAAGCCATATTTAAGGGAAGAAATACCACCTACACAGTATATCAGTTCTTCAACATGACAGAGAAAAGGCAAAGTTCCTTCATTTGGAAACTGGGTTTCCTCTTCATATACTCTGTCAAAATAGACAGTCTGGCCAAAAGACGTAGGTGTCTTGATAAATTTGTTCGTCTTCTAAACCTTGCTAATAAAGATGAATAAATGCCCGTCACATGGACATCAACTAGCCTAATCAAAGGGACTAGACAGGTCACTTTTCAGAACCTACTTTAATATCTGAACTGAGTCACTGCAGACAAACACAGACCTCACCCTTTCCCAAAAAAACTAGATCTCTGTAACACTTCTAGGGTTTAACATCATTGGAAAAGCACAATGCAATATAAGAAATGAACTGTTACACCCACAATGGCTAGTATAGCACTATGTCATATAACTAAGTGCCTTTTCTTTTAATTAGTTTCATATTCCTAGGCTTTCCTTTTGTTTCTGCAGTGCTTATGAGGAGAAGTGAAGCAGAATCTAATAAGAAAGTTCTAGTCAATTTAGAAGACTTTAAATCAGAAAGTTTCTTGCTGTCATTGGGTGAGCAAGTAAGAGATCAACCACAGAAATTGGACATCCAAGATAACCTTCTCTCCTAAAAAACAGTCCCACAATCCTACCACTCAAATTTAGAATCCTATAGAAGGGATAAGAAAAAAATGTTATAGTCTATCCCACTATCCAAAATTCTAAATATCAGAGGCATAGCTTCTGCTAAATGACTGCTAATCAGTTTTTCCCCAAATTTGCACACAATACTTTACATAGATGAGGATTTATACTTACTGAATGTAAAAATCTAAAATAAGAAAACACTGTGTTAAATTTCTTAATGTTTTACACACTGTACATTTCCCCTTCAAAATAAAATTACACATGCATCCTTTATCCTTCTGTCCTGCAATAAAAATATAAAGCTTTAAAACCTTTAAATCTATTAGCATTTATAAATATAATTATGTTAAACAAGTTAAATACTTTCCTTTAGAAGACATTTAAATAACTGATATATTAACAAAACCTTCTCACTATTTATGATAACGTATCATTAAAATTAAAGAAAGATAGGAAAACAGAAGAATGCTCCCATTAATATAAAAGAATCAGGGACTGGTAAGTGTGATAGATGGTCCAAGTCTGATGCCTGGCTCTTGAAACAGAATGCTGGGTTAGGAAGTGAGAGAATTTCCTAGTTAATCACTTAGAAAATTAGCTCTTTCCCAAAGTTTCTTCCCTGGAATTCCTGACCCATTTAGACTTGTGATTTTGGTGACCTCACATGTCTTTGTTTCTCACACAGTCTTGTCTAAAAGGATCACACTGTGACTTGAAACAGAGAGACTGAACTCCCCACCAGAGTTGTGCTGACTACAGTTTGAGAGTGGCAAGACAACACATCAGCACACGCACAGATTATTCTCCGTTACCATAGATGCAGCAGTTTTGGATGCTTCTTGACTGTAACAGAAGGCCAGGACTTTCCATTTGAAAGGGATCTGGGCAGCAAAAAAACATGGCTGCTAGATGTTCAGTAGTTTGTCAAGGCAAATAATCTGAACTGAACAGCTGTAGTAAATAGCAAATTCCCAATTCTCAATTAACAAAATTCTCAATTAACAAAACAAAAAATACTTTTTTTCCTTAACAGAACTGAAAAAATCCCAACAGTGTGTCATGTGCAAGGCTAGTCTGCCTCCAGCTACAGCTCGTGCACAATGTCACATTTGTCATCCATTCCTCACTCTTTTAATTCTTCCTCCTTTGGAAAGTGCTCCTGCTTGCAGGCCACGTCCACCAGCAGATGAAGATCTAGAAAGAAAGGATGGTTTACTCACTCTTAGCCTCTCCACAGAGTTCTATAGACAGGTCTTCAGACGAGAACAAGTTGCCTATGTCTCACCTGTAGAAATGACTCTAGAATTACACTGTCCCATCAGATTCTCAATTTTAGGGCATCTGTGTAACTCTAAAGCACACTGATGCAGGCCATTTGTTAACCCAAAGAGACCAATAAAATTTAAAGTTTCTCTCCTTTTCAGTGTGTGGCCAAGCCCATTTTCATTGCAATTGCTTTTTATTATAAGTAAAAAAGTAAGGAAAAATGTCAAAGGGATCAAAGTGAAGTAAACACACACAAAATTCATTTCTTCCATGCTGTAAGGATAGGTGGGTAGGTTGTGGGAATGTGAAAAGGCTAATTCTTTCAGAAAAGCAATGTTAAAATAAGTAATCACTACTTTTTGAAAGTTGATTGCCTACATAAAATTCTCATTTATTGACTGACACAGCTGAACTCTTTATTTATTTATTTTTTGACACAGAGTCTCACTCTGTTGCCCGGGCTAGAGTGCTGTGGCATCAGCCTAGCTCACAGAAACCTCAGATTCCTGGACTCAAGCAATCCTACTGCCTCAGCCTCTTGAGTAGCTGGGACTGCAGGCATGTGCCACCGTGCCCGGCTAATTTTTTCTATATATATTTAGTTGTCCAGCTAATTTCTTTTTTTTTTTTTTTGAGACAGAGTCTCACTGTGTTGCCTGGGCTAGAGTGCCGTGGCGTCAGCCTAGCTCACAGCAACCTCACACTCCTGGGCTGAAGCGATCCTCCTGCCTCAGCCTCCCGAGTAGCTGGGACTACAGGCATGCGCCACCATGCCCGGCTAATTTTTTCTATATATATTTAGTTGGCCAATTAATTTATTTCTATTATTAGTAGAGGCGGGGTCTCGCTCTTGCTTAGGCTGGCCTCAAACTCCTGACCTTGAGCGATCCACCCACCTCGGCCTCTCAGAGTGCTAGGATTACAGGCGTGAGCCGCTGCGCCCGGCCCTGCCCCCAAGTTTTGATTTTGTAGAAACTCCAGACTCTCAAGAAGGGACCTTATCTGTGTTATTCTATGCCGTACCCTCAACTGTTTGTATGCAGTAGGTGCTCAATAAATGTTTCACAGTAGGTGCTTAATAGATGCTTTTGTGTCTGGCATACAGTAGCTACTCAATAAATGTTTGGTGCATGTATGAACTCAAGCAGTGCCCCTGCCCCACGTCTGAGGGCCACTGCTCTCTTCTGGGTGATCTACATCCACTGCCACCCACACCTGGGACAGGAACGGGGCCCACTCACCAATGTACTCCTCCACTTGGATGTAGCCATCTCCGTTCTTGTCTAGGTCCTCCAGGGTTTCCTGGGGAGAAAGAGGCATTGAGACTGGGGGTGGATGCAGCTGGCTCCCAAGGGAGGCTGGACCCCTGGGGTAAGGACGTGAGGTTCTCTGGGGAGCTTAGCCCTGGGGCAGGCATTGAAGCAGTCTCCACGGGCGGTGGGTGGGAAATCTGATGGCTTTCTGGGGCAGCATATGATTCGGGCACCACCTGCATTTAGTGGGCGCGAGCCAGGGGGCCCCAGTGTCCAGCAAAGCACAGGCTCCTTACACACAAAAAGAGCTGTCCTGCATCCCTAACAATGTTCTCATGTCCTGGCAAACACGCTCAAAGGGGTGAAACCTCCTACATTTAGCAGAGACTGGGCTCTAGCCGTGTTTTATGAACATACACGGTGGACTTTGTGGACCATTTTGACACACACTTGACACCACTCTCTTTGTTTTTTGCACACCTTTTTTTTTTTTTTTTTTTTGAGACAGAGTCTCACTCTGTTGCCCGGGCTAGAGTGCCATGGCGTCAGCCTAGCTCACAGCAACCTCAAACTCCTGGGCTCAAGCGATCCTCCTGCCTCAGCCTCCCGAGTAGCTGGGACT
>CAUYRT010021268.1:0-41862 GCA_963574885.1 Lepilemur ruficaudatus | reverse complement strand
AAAAGAACAAAAGACACTCTATAAAAAAGACACTTGCACTCGAATGTTTATAGCAGCACAATTCCCAATTGCAAAGATGTGGAAACAACCCAAGTGCCCATCAATACATGAGTGGATTAATAAAATGTGGTATATGTATACCATGGAGTACTATTCAGCTATAAGAAACACTGGTGATATAGCAACTCTTGTATTTTCCTGGATAGAGCTGAAACTCATTCTACTAAGTGAAGTATCCCAAGAATGGAAAAACAAGCACCACATGTACTCACCAGCAAATTGGTTTCACTGACCAAAACCGAAGTAGACATATAGGAATAACATTTATCTGGAGTTGGGCAGATGGGAGGGGGGAGGAGGGGATGGGTAATGAGCGTGATGCGCACCATCTGGAGGATGGACAGGCTTGAAGCTCTGACTGGGGGGGGGGCGGGAAGCGGGGAAAAGGCAACACACATAACCTAAACATTTGTACCCCCATAATATGCTGAAATAAAAAATAAATAAATACATAAAAGAAATAGCAGTAGAAATAACAATAATAAACATATTTAGCTTGTGACTGCTATATTCTACAATAGAGGCCTTTAGCTGTCAGGAGGCTACATGCCGAGTAACATTTAATTAGCATTGTCTAATTTCTAAGTAGTCTTACCTCCTGGCTGGGTTTTGATTTTGATAAAGTTGGAGTCACTTGAAAATGCTGCGATGTGGAGGAGCTTCTCCACCTTGGGCCCCTTTCAGCTTCACACATGTTGGGAGAACACAGCTGGCTGGTGAGCACCAGGTGATGTCACCTGTGAGAGGGGCCGCCCAAAAGCCCCCATTCATTTGCCTAATTTTGGTCACTGTAACAAACTTCAGGAGAAATTACTGTGGCTTTTTCAGCGAGGGTAAAGCTTTCTCATGGATGAGAAAAAAATATGAAACTAGTTAAAAAATCATATTACAGTGTAAACTCCTCAATACCCTGCTAAAACATCTGAAAGCCACCGCAGAGATTTGTGGGCAAAATAAAACCACTAATTGAGTGGTCAAGCTTTCTTTTAGGTGCCTTTGTCTGTATTTATTTATTTAACTTATGCGAACACCAGGTAACATAGTAGACACATTATTACTTCCATTTTACAGATGAGAAAACTGAGGCACTGTAGATTTGGTAACTTGCCTAAAGTCTTGCCGGGTCGGTAGGCGGTGGAGCTGGAACTTAAACCGGCTGGTTGGCTCCAGCGACTACCGCTCTTCACTACTCTGCTCTCATTTTTACTGGAAACTAGATCGAGTTCAGGGAACACTTGATCATCACCCTGAGGAGAAGCAGCAAAGAAGAGACGACTATGGGGCGCCCCACCGTGGGGCGCCCCACCATGGGGCAGTGTGATTCAGGGCCTTCAGGCTGGGAAGGGAGAAATGAAACCCTTCATTTCCCAAACCTGAAACAGAAGAGGCGTTCCCAGTGTTCCAGGTGGTGCTGCAGCCACGCAGGACCAGGCAAGGACGCGCACCTGGCAGCACCACTCACCCGGCACTTGCGCCTCCAACCCTCACGCGGGCACTTTTAGCCCTGGGCAAGCTTTGAGCCCAGCACCGCGATCAAACCCGGGGAATTAAACAGTTTGCCTGGAATGAAATTTGTCCCGTGGAAGGTGCCTGCAGCTGGCAGTTAACACCGGCAGTAAGAGGATCAACTCCTAGCTGGCTTAAAAATGGGAGTGGGGTTGCGAAGTGTGCGCGCTCCCTTTTACCCATTCACGTTAGTTAATTTGGATGATAAGGGTTCGTGTTTAATCCCATTGTATGTGAGTGAATATACTGAAATCAATCGACAACCCTTGAGAGGGCACCGCGGCTGGCAGAGCAACCTGCAGCAGGGTGCGGGTCGTGTCCAATTTGGCGTGAAGTGGAAAAGAAAAGTCGTCGTGAGGAGTCTGGAAGCAAGACCGAGGGACGCCCCAGGGGTGCGTGGTGTAGACCGAGCCCCCGCACCTCCCAGGCTGCGGCAGGTGGGCCGCTGGCTTCCCTGAGGCCCCGCACCTCAGGCCTGGCTCTGCGCCCTACAGCTCCCTAGATCCCACCAGCGAGTGGGGTTCCCCCCTACTCACCTCCGCCAAGGACCAACGACAGCCCACAGGGAGAGCCCGGGCCCTGCCATCGTCCTGCAGAGTAGGGAGAATTTAGGGGCCGGTGGGGGGCAGAAGAGAAGGGGAAAATATCTAAGGAGTAGTCTCAGCTGTTCCCAGACGGAAAAGATGAGAAGAGGGTGAGAGTTCGGTGGCTCCAGATTGGGCCATAAAACAAAAACCATTTTTATCGTTTCCATCTGCAAGAAAGCTCACGCCCCCATCCACACCCCGCAAGCCCGGAGCCCCCAGAATGTGGATCCGAGGCAGCAAATGTGAGCGAGGCCTGCCGGCGGGGGAGGAGGCCTCCGGCCGCGGGGCCCGGCTGCCCGCAGAGGCGCAGGCGGCCGAGGGAGTTCCCAGCCGCCGCAGCCCCCCTCCTTCTCCGTGGGCCCGTCCAGCAAATTTCCTCCCTCGTTTCTGTTCGTGCCTTCCCTCCCTCCTCCTCCCCCGATATTTTCGTTTTCTAAAACCATAAAAAAGAGATCAACTTCCCTAACTTCACGGGGCCCTTTTCAGTGACAAATATTGATGCCCAAAGTGTCTGCGCTCTCCCGCCCCCAAACGTTGAGAAAAGGCGCCCGCGAAAGAAGGACATAAAAAGTTAACAATGCTGTGAAAATATGTTTGCAGAAAATAGACAATCGTTGGATTAAACGTATTCAAGTATGAAATAATGCCTTTTTGTGTCAAAACTTGGGCGATGGGCGGGTACAAAAGTTCCCTGTGGCAGCTACTTGCTCCCTTTGTGAGCCGTGCGCTTTGGCGTCTCCACTTGGGCGCATTACTCAGAGCCCTCTAAGCGCGATTGTTTCTCCCTTTCTAATGACATTTACCGGATCAAAACATGCTGTTAATTCGATCAGAAGGCTTCACCCTCCCTGACAAAGCCACAATAATTTCTCCTGAAGTTTGTTAAATTGACCAAAATTAGGCAAATGAATAGGGGTCTGTAGGCGCCCCCTCTCGCAGGTGACGTCGCATAATGCTCGCCCGGGCCAGCTGCATTCCCCCTTTTCTTCTCGGCCCACTCTTCTCCGTGTTGCCCCCCAATCCTCCCATCCCCCCCCTCACACACACACACACCCGCCCGCCTGTCTCTCCTCCCCCACCCTCTGGCATTATTAAAATTTAGCCCAATGAAACTATTCATACTTTTCAATGGACATTTTCGTATAGGATAATAGGCTACAAATTGAGCCTCTTCCCCCCGCGAAGAGAGAGCCGGAGGGGGGAGAAAAGAAAGCCAGCGACGTGGTCAGGGGGTAGGGGGGAGCGTCGCGTGCCAAAGACCGGCGGGAGGGGCGAGGCGAGGCGTGAGCTTCGTGTGCCAGCCGCAGCCCCACACCTGCCGGGATGTCCGGACAAATAAAGCGGTGTAAACAAAAAGGGGGGAGAAGGACGTGTCACCAAGTCGTGTGAGAAAAGCCTGGGAACAAACGGGGCGTCTCCGTCTCCAAGAGCTCTCCCTTGAACCCGGCGGAACAGCCTATTAAAGGCTTACTTAATTACTTTAATGACTCTGGACAGGCTTTAAGACGCACTCGGCGCTGGGACGGCGGGCTTGCTGGGATTTGTAAACAGGCGATCGTGTGAGACTCAGCGGTGGGACTAAAGGAGGCGACATTGTTTTGTGAGGGTCCTCGCCCCCCGGTGCCCGTGGCCGCTGCGCCCCTGCGCTCCGCGCCCGCGACTGCTGCAGGCGCTCTCTCGCCCGCCGGCCGCAGTTGACCGCCTGCCTTTCCCGCCCGGGCTGTTGCCATGCAAATGTTATTCCCGGGCCTATCACGTGTCCTTTGAAGGGCCACGTGGATTAACAAAGCTGATCTGCCCCCAGCTCGCCCCCTTCGGCAGCTAAATTTTTTTCTTAACTTCTTTAAAACTGATCTTGAATGCATACATCCTCCAAACGCAGCTCCCCTAATCCTATGGAATAATTCAACTCGTGAATGCACTTGGAGCCCTGATGACCGCTTTATAAGGCAGCCGCTCGGAGTTGGGAGGCTGCAGTCTACCTGGGACACTCGAGGAGGCACACGAGGCTGAAAGTGGACGAGTGACTCGCGCCACCGCCTCTCCCGAGGGCGCGTACTGACCAGGATGTCAGACAAGCTCAAGGAACGCAAAGTGAGTCGGCTGAGCCTAAGTGGCGCTTGCGCCCTGGCGATAGAGGCGTCTGACTCACCGACCAGTCATTTGGCTGGACGGACGGCAGGGACGTGGCCACCTGGGACTTTGCTTGTAGAGGAATCCCGAGTGGCTTGGGAAGGGGATGGGAATAGACACAGGAGAGTCCTCGACCGGGGAGAGGCCCATGCCCGGAGGCTGGTGGCCACCTCCCCAAAGCCCTGGCGCTCAGCGAGGAGGAGTGACCCAAGCGGGTAGGGTGGCTGGAAGGGGAGCGCGCCAGCGCGGGCGTGAGAGGGCAGAGTTCAACTGGCCTGAGTGTGGGGGGCGGGGGTCCCTTCCTGGGGCGAACCTCCGAGCGGCGTGAGCGTCTGGGAAGACGGTTAGCACGCACCTACTACAGCCGTGCCTTGACGACTCCCCGGGCACAGCCATCCTAAACGTACAAACCTCTGTTCGCAGAGAACCCCCGTTTCTCATAAAGTGATAGAAAAGCGGAGGAGGGACCGGATCAACCGCTGCTTGAACGAACTGGGCAAGACGGTGCCCATGGCCCTGGCGAAGCAGGTAACGTCGGCAGCCTGGAGCCGGGTGCCAGGCGCTGGGAACCCTCGGCTGGCACTCTCGGCGGAGACGCCGGAATCTGTGGACGCGGAGGGCCTTACTGAGTGCCTCCCTCCCCCGGGGGCCTGAGCGCGGAGCCAGCCAGAAGCGGCTATCGCGCAGATTGCAGGGGCGCCCTGCTGGCGGGTGCTCTCCAGGTATACCGCGCCCGCCCAGCCTGCGGGCGTTGGCCCGAGCCCGCTGGGCCGCTGCGAGGAGCCCTTCCTCCTTTTGCAGAGTTCCGGGAAGCTGGAGAAGGCGGAGATCCTTGAGATGACCGTCCAGTACCTGAGAGCCCTGCACTCGGCTGACTTTCCCCGGGGAAGGGAAAAAGGTGGGCAAGGGTTGGGGGGAGGGAACACTGCGCTCCGAGAGTGCGCCGCCCTGAGCCTAGGGGCTAGGGAGGAGAGGGACGGGGCGTTCCGGAGAGGTCTACCAGAGGCCTCCCCGCAGGAAGCTGCAGGGGCGGGAGGCCAGGCCCCGCAAATGCGCCTCTCCAGTCTGCGCGACGGCGAAGCGGCGATGGTGACTGGTTTCTAGGGCTCCTGGTTGCGTCGCCTCGTCTCAGGCGGGGTGGGTGGGGTCAGGCTGTCTAGGTAAAGGGGGTGTTGATGCTCGAGCTTTGCTAGTCTCTAGACTCCCGAGAGAAGGCGGGCCTTAAATGGAAACTTTGGTCAGAAGATGTGATGGAAGGTGCCCTGCGCCCTCCTCGGGCTCTCCGTGGGAAAGGGGCGCTCCGCGGTTTTTCCTTCCTACGGTCTTTCTCGCCCCTCCAGCAGAACTCCTAGCGGAATTTGCCAACTACTTCCACTACGGCTACCACGAGTGCATGAAAAACCTGGTGCATTACCTCACCACCGTGGAGCGGATGGAGACCAAGGACACCAAGTACGCGCGCATCCTCGCGTTCTTGCAGTCCAAGGCCCGCCTGGGCGCGGAGCCCGCCTTCCCGCCGCTGGCTCTGCTCCCGGAGCCGGATTTCAACTATCAGCTGCACCCGGCGGGGCCTGAGTTCTCTGGCCACAGCCCCGGCGAGGCCGCTGTGTTCCCGCAGGGCGCGGCCCCTGGGCCTTTCCCCTGGCCTCCCGGCACGGCCCGCAGTCCGGCGCTGTCCTACCTGCCCAGCGCGCCAGTGCCGCTCCAGAGCCCGGCGCAGCAGCACGGCTCCTTCCTGGCGCCCGTGCAGGGCCTGGACCGGCATTACCTCAACCTGATCGGCCACGCGCACCCCAACAACCTCAACGTGCACACGCCCCAGCACCCCCAGGTGCTCTGATGCCCACTCAGAGCCCGCCAGATTTCTCTGCGCGTTGGGCTCTGCTTAGGAGAAATACTGTATATATTGTACAGGTGTATATATTGTGACCGCAAAGAACTAGGTGTGGGAAGGCCAAGAGCGAGTTAGTCTTCTGAAGGATCTCCCCATGGCAATAAACGTTTTCTAATAAAGACTCCAAGAGCTGGATTTCTTTGTTATCTTCTGCTCATCCACAGCCCATGCCCTCCGAAGTGCCAAGGGCGCGAGGCTAAGGGCCAAGGTGACCGCCCTGGGTAATTTGGTGGGGTCCTGGCTGCGGAGTCTAAGGGAAGGAGAAGGTCGACGGAGGCTTAAGCAGATATTCCAGGCGTCGCTTGGGGGCGGGATTCGTGGCTCCCCCAGAGCGCAGATCGCATCCGCCCTTAGGGCACCTTGGGCATTTGCCTTAGGAAAGAGGGGACGCGAGGAACGCTACCCTCGGCTCTCTGAAAATGCAAATCAAAGTACCGCCCCACATTGGCCTCAGCGTAGTGTAGCCAGCTGGGACCTGGGAGCCCTTCCTGCCCGAGGCAAGTGTCCCGGAGCCCGCGCGGTCCACACCCTCCCGAATCTGGAGCATGGAGAAGCCGAGGCCCGCGGGACGCGTGGCTGTTTACAGCCTTAACATGCACACCTGTAAAAAATATGAGAAGCAAGTAACGTTTCTGGGGTATGGCTTAGAAACAACATTGGTGGAAGTTTTCTGACTATCTTCGGATGGCAACTGCTTGGCGCTGGAGGGTTCAGGGAAGTTGGCGTTGCCTTTTGCGCACGGATCAGGCCAGCTTTGGCGGTGCTAGGCTGCCATGCCTTGACGATGCGCTCCCCCAGGGCATTGTTCCCGTCGCCTCCATCATCCCTTACTGGCCTCGGGGTCGAGATGCTGGGTTCTCTGTTCAAGCTCTCAGGCCTGGATAGAGAAAAGTCTTCCTTTCTCTTTCCTCCAGGCGGGATTTATTTATTTTAAATCTCGCTCCATCCAGAACGTGGTGAGGAGTCTGGAATCTAGAAGAGACTTGGCTAGTGATCTTTTAGGGGATTGTGATTCCAGTGCGTCTGTGCCTTACCCACAAAATAGCGGAACATTCATTGAAAATAACAAGCTAAAAATCATATTTTTCTAAAAGCAAACAGCAAAATGAGACTGCCCGTTGTTTTATGTAAACCGGTAAAATAAACAAGGTATCCAACAAGCTAAACATGTATTTCTGGGGATTTAAATTTTTTCCCCTATTGATTTTTTCCTTTGGAGTTTTGTTTCCATTAACTTTGATGCCCCTTAAATAATCTGAAATCATGTGGCACGTTTTCTTCTTTGATTCCAGAGGCCATTTAGCTGAACTGGCTGATTTGCCTTCTCCCAGATTAGCTGGAGGACAGTAAATTAACTTATTCCATTTCTCTGGACAGGGTTTAAGAGAGCTCTGACCCAGACTGTTTACCAAGGTCATGGAATGGGATGACCTGCAATTTGTAAACCATCAAGCTTCATTAGACAAGGAGAAAAAAAAAAAAAAAACCTCATTACATTGCCCATAAAGTAAAATTTATATATGTATTTTTTTTGGAAAAGAAAATCTGTAAACTTTATAAAAGGTTTTTGCATGTAAGGAGTTCTTGAAATCACTTATCTATAAAATGTGAGATGTGTCCTTTTTTTCAGTTGGAGCCAACTTCCCAGATTACAAATATACATTGAGCAATATGGGATAAAAACAAATTATGCAGAGATGGGAGAGAGGATGGCGCCTATTATAGGAACACATGTCTTACACTCATTTTCATCAGCGCTGGGTACAGAATATGAAGAAGGCCTTTCAGGGTTTTTTTTTTTTTCTCTCTGAGCATTAAGCCAATCTGAATTCCCTTCGGCAGTGAAGCATTAAAGATATAGTGTTACCCTGGAAATATAAATTATTAATATATTCAGCATTTTTGTCACTTCTCAACTGTTAACCAAATTAGACAAAACTTTCTTTTGCTAAGTAGATTTTCTCTTTCGGATTAGCTTTGGGAATGCACAGGGCCACCACAGTAAAAACTTTGGTCATTTACATATAATTTTGCAAACTTCCACTGGGCCATGACAGTCTTTGTACCTCAAATGTTGGTATTCTTGATTTTTTTTTTCTTTCTCATTTAACTGTGGAGGATAAAACCCTGCTTTGGATTTACAATGACTTTAGGATAAAAGTCTCCCTCCCCTTTCTCTCCTTTCCCTTTTTGTGTGTATGTGTGTCTGTGTGTGTGTTTTGTGTCTTTTTCTGAAACCTTCATCCAAAGTCCCAATTCTCCAGGCTTGGCGAAAAGTCAAACTTGGAATAGTTTGACTTTGCAAAAGATTAAAAATGTCACTACAAAATGGAATTGATTCAAATCAGATTGTGACTTTAATGTGTTCTTCCTGCACGGTCTCTGACAACACATTACCTCCAGCCTCCCTGCCCCAGACCCCCCCACCTGCCCTCCAGCCCCTTCTGAGTCTCTTATGCCCAATCCCTCCACTCTTTCTTTAAGTAAGTTGTATAGTAATGGTTTCCAAGAGAGGCCCAACCAAACCCAGAAATAACAAAAAACAAAAAACAGTGGGTTTGGCTGGAGGTAACCCATTGTGATGCCTCTGAAAGGGGCAACCTCTTGTTTCTTGGGCTTCATCCTTGAGTGGGCAAGAATAAAAATAATCATCCCCATGAAATCAAAGGTTTTCTCCAGGGGCTTGAGGAACAAAGCTGATGGCTGGTGCTTTGGGTTGGTCCCTGTGGCTCTGCAGGGCTGGAGCTAGTAGCTTCCAGGCCCTCCAGCCGCCCCTGCCGAAAGGGCAGTAATACAGAGCTCACTTGTGCTTCCAAGCACTGTTGAACAAAGACAGCCCCATGTGTCAGTGGGGGCCCCTCCAGTCTGGGCTGCTGGATGCCAGGAAAGAAAGTGGGAGGGGGGCTGCCAAGAATGTGCCTGAGCTCACAAAGGTGAGGAAATCCTAAGAAACTAGTAATGGGTGTCCACACAGAGTAGCACACCAAGAAAAGGAAGGCGATACAGAGCATGGAGTGGAAGCTCCAAAATTATCTGTGGCATGACTGAGTGAACTGCCTAATAGTGCTGAGTCTCCTGGAATTTTGCATTAGGTCCACCCCAGTCCTCAGTCTCTGCCTTGTGTCATCAGAGACCAGCAAGTAATTGTACAGACACCCAGAAATCTGTGGAGTAATACACCTACACACATTTTGAAGATTATCAGGAGCAACGTCCTTGCCTTTGCCTGCAAAGTCCACCTTGTGGCCTGGCAGCAGGAGACAGTACAGGCCCAGCTAAGTGCAGACCAGGTTGTGGATTCAGAACTAGCCTGATGGGGTTCTGCTTCTTTCATGTGGAGAAGATTGGAGGCTGGGCTAGTGACAGGGCACTCTCCTTCTGCCCTGCTAGCAACACAGAGTGTGGCTCTGGAGCCAGCCTGCCTGGATTTGCATCCCAGCTCTGCTGCCTACCAACTGTGTTACTTTGGGCAAGTTGCTCAGCCTCTTGAAATCTATTTCATCACCTACAGCACAGAGACATCACAAGTGCAGCTCTCACAGGGTGGCTATGAGGATCAAGTGAGTTGGCACACTCAAAGCACTCCAGAAACTGCCTGGCCCAGAGTGGATGTCCAGTTAGCTATTATAATAATATATTCTTAATCTACCCCCACCTTCCAAAGAGTCAGATCCTAGGGCCACTTCAAACTAAATAACAAGATGTCCAAGCAAATCATGAAAAAAGTCTTTAACCCCAGGGCTTTTTCTTAAACTCCAGGGCCTGCTCTGTAACAAGGCAATTTTCTTCATTTAGGGTAAGTGGCATTGGGGTTCTCTAATTCCAACCCATGGTCAATCTTGCAGCTGTGAGCCCTACTCCAAGCTATGATTGGCAGTCAGAGCCCCTCTAATAACTTGGGAATGCTATGCTCACATTCTTTTATATACAGACATTCAGCCTCACGTTACTGTACAAGAGCTCTTGTACCTGCATGTCCACACTCCCTCTCGGATTACACAGTCTGATGCCTATTAACATACATATCTTAGCCATTGTAAATTCTTTTTTGGAACATTGGGTAGATAAACTTATTCAACATTCCTTAAATACACTTTCTATGGCCGCTTGATGCTCTTCTCAGCATTCCCCCTCCCTTTTTTTCCCCATCTCACTTTTTCCTTTCATCTATCCTGTTCACCAGCTGCTGCTCCGCTCTGGTCTGCTGGGTCGGGCCTGAGGAGTCAACCCTGGATGCGTGTCATAGCCCTGCTGCAGAACCCTGGCTCCCTGGACTCTGTCCCAGGACTCCCTTTCTCATTGGGTTCTCATTCTCCCTGGTTTTCTGGTTGCTTTGGCTCCTGACATGAGTCAGTATCCACGGCCTGGTGTGGGAATTGATCCATGTGTATGTGTGCACGCCTGTGTATATCTGCACACGTGTGTCTGCAGTTGGGAGGCACTTTCATTTCCCAATCCTCATGGTGCTGTGTGGAGGGATATTACCAGAGTAATACTCTTAACTTCTCTCACGCTCCTTTCATAGTCCTCAGTTATCTGCTTGCAGTGTCTGGAAAGAGGACCCGGGCTACTATGATTGGTCAGCACACCCACACCTGCTGAGTCTTCTCCAATGAAAGGTTGGTCTTCATTTTCCTCAGGTGAAGGGAAATGCATGCTCTACTTAGCCCCTTCCTCTTTGGGCGCCAACCTGCCACAAGAGGCAAGCGATCATCCCCACTCAGCTGCGTGCAAGATTCCTAGCTTTTCCTTTGCTTTTTATGGATAAGTTTAGTTCTAAGGTGAAATGTTGCAAGCCCAATCTCCCTGTACATTGACGTCAGATCCTCCAATCAGTCACAAAATAGACATTTTTATTTCCATCTGACACCACATCTATATCTCAAATGGTTCTGAGTACAGATAGGAGGAAAAAATGAGCTTTTATTATTGACTATTCTAAAACCCCAGAACCTCAGTGCTGGTATGTGTGCAACTAGAAGTGGAGCTACACACATCTGCCTGTGTGCATCAAGCTAAGGTACAGGCCCAGAAGTGCCACATGTGTGTGTGCACAGGGTGTCTGCCTGTGTACACAGTGTGCATGTGTACAGAAAGCAAGAGTCAATAAAAATATTATATTAATTAAAACCTTATAAATACAATGAAACTTTCTTACCATGATATTTGTAGGAGACCTTTGCAATGTTACAATGACACAAAAGTAAGCCTCCTCTACTGTTATTTTTTTAGAGTTATATTGGTAGAGGTCTTTCACAATGAATGTTTTCATTTCCACCCACTAGTACCAGGACATTATTTTTTTTTTAACATAAACATGACTTTTATTTTATATTTACATCAGAATATAAATTTGTGGTCTAGCCCTTCCTTGCTCTTCCTAATTATAACATAAAGTATAATTGGTGGAGAAAAAAATTGCTATAGAGCATAGCCACGGAGAAAATGTGTGCAAGTTTTAGGACCAGAACTCACAATCTGTCTCTGCACTTTTGGATGTGCTGTGTGCTGCATGTACCTGTTGGTTGCAGTTGTGGCTGTGCATGCAGCACATAGCCCGAGCAATTTTGGGGAAGCCTAGAGGAGCCAATTCTGGGCACTTGTAGAAACTGCTGTGGAAAAAGGTCAAATTGGAGGGAGAGTCATTTGCAACTTGATAGTCTGGCCATGAGCAATAAATTTGTGAAAGCCTGAAGAATCCCTGATTTCACAAACCCTTCCTACTCTGACTTACAGTAAAGAGGTAGGCATAAATGCAATTGGATTTTATCTGAACTACATTATGGTCAAATAACTGAATAGTAGCCATTCTGGCCTTGAACCCCAGGCTGATGATGGCCCTAAACACATGTGGTAAGGGAAGGCTATAGGAGAAAGCATTTTGTTGCTGTTTTTAATTTCAGAAGGAAGAAATTGAGTAAATCATTTCTTAGAATGTAATAAAAAATGGAAAGATAATTTCAAATCTACCAAAACTAGGATTATGTTATCTATTTCCTTGGTATGAAAAGAACATTAATCAATGAGATGACATTTCCAAACCTTTTCAATTGTGTATTAGAGAAACAGACACCAGGAAAGGTGAGTATGTTCATTGGATGATTGGAGTTTGGGAAACAGTAGCTCCCAAGAAGCATCAAATGACTTGATGTGAGGACAGTCCTGTAGGTAATGACCAAGCAGTGTGGGTCATGATGAAGTTATGTTGCCCTGGATGGTGGCTCTCTGGTGTTGGATGTTTGCTGTGATTAGCAAGTTTCTTCCAAAAAAGATTTATAGTCTATTTTTCCATCTAACTTCTGGTCATATTTTGACATGGTCTGGAAAGTCTCATCTTCATGAATGAGGAAGTTGCAGAGCTTTAGAACTGATCTGAGTTCTGGGAAGGAAAGGTGGCCACCAGGATCAGCGTCCAGCTTCTTGAATGCTCTCTATAGAGTATTCCAGTCACCCTGGAGCCACAGAAAACTATTGGACAAATAAACTCTTCCTCCCCAAATAAATATAAACATACCAAAATATTTATGGTTCTACCCTTCCTTTCTCCTCTTTCTCTTACCCTGATTCCCATCTTTTCTTTTCTTACAGGGTAGGATTCAGTTATCCCTGAGGTTTCTTTTAAGATAAAACCATCCCATGCGATATAAAGGAAACAGCACTTTGGTCTCATTTCAGATCTATCCTCACCCACAGGGAGAGGCATTAAATCTGTCTGCCTATATCCACCCATCTCTGACCAGCCTCTCCCTTCTCCCAAACTCCACGTCTTGTCGATTTTACCTCCTGTCTCTTGAATCCATCCGTTTCTGTCTCCTCTGTCATAGCCACAGACCAGGTTCCCGGTGTCCCTTTCAAACCCCTGTCCCAGCTCTCCACCAATTCTCCCAGCCTCTGTTTTGCTTCGTCTCATTCATTTTCAGCACGGCAGCCAGAGTGATTTTTTTCTAAAACATAAATCTGAAATTCCTCTCTTTAAAATTATTCAGTGCCTTTCTATTACTCTTTGGATAACGTCCAGGTTCCTTGAGAGGTCTTCCCGTGTGGCCCCTGCACACTTCTCAGGCCTCATTGCTTGACACTACCCCAAACTCAACATCCAGGCACGCTGACCTGCATGTGCTTCATTCCTGCGGGGTACGGAGCTCTCTTTCACGCCAGGCTGTTGCAAATGCTGTATTTGCGAGGCAGAGAAAAGTTTAGAGTACCTTTTCCCTCAGGTGATTGGTCAGCACACCCACACCTGCTGAGTCTTCTCCAATGAAAGGTTGGTCTTCATTTTCCTCAGGTGAAGGGAAATGCATAACTGCAGTGACATCATGCCCGTTCACGCAAATCTGTCTCTGAACCGGCTTCTGAAACTCTAGGTGTGCAACACTGACAAAATCATATGAAATGTATGCTCTATGTTTTTTTCTGGACTTTTTCAACAATTATAATAATCAAATAATACCACCGTTTGAGGCATTAATTATTATTACCACTAAGAGGTGTGGTGACTAAGAACATGTGCCCTGGAGCTAGATGACTTGGGTTGAAGTCAGGTTTGGCCGTTGCCTAGTTGTACGACCTCGAGCACATGGTTTAACAGTTCTGTGCTTCTGTTCCCGCCCGTTACATGGGACAATTGTGCCTATCCCATTGGTTAGTGGGAGGATGACAGCAGTTAATAGGGCAGTGGCTGGCCAATAGTCTGCACCTGGTAATCCTTAGCTATTAGAAATGAAATCTGCATGAAATTATAATGTGGACTAAAACCGTTTTCTTTGAAATTGGTGACCTATTCACAATGTTGAATTTTTGAAAGCATACTTTATTTTGTCAATTCATTGCCTTTTTTTCTTGAAGCAGTCTTAATTTTAGTGTTTTCCTCTCTGCATCAGGGAGGATATCAAGGGTGGAAGAAAGGAAGAGATCTTTTTGAGAACTTGCTGGGTGTCAGGTACAAGGGCAGCTCCAGACGTTTCAGGTCATGAGAGTTCACAGCAGCCACCTGGTTAAAGTGGGGCTAGAGGATCTGCCTTAGAGCTGCACTGACATGACAGACACCCTGCTGGGAGCAGCCTTAGTGGAGCTGGTGGAAATGAGCAGAGACTGACTCGCCCAGATGTGCCCCCACACCTGTGCTGGCCTGGCACGGTGACAGGGGCTTCCACATGCAGTTGCTCCACTCAACCCCCACGATGACCTCCACAGAAGGTGTCATTGCCCACAAGCTACTGGAGAGTTTGTCCAAAGCCATGTAACTGTTTTGTGGCAGGGCAAGGGTTCCCACGACAATGTGCTTGCTTCCCAGTCCAGCCTTTCTTCCGTGCAGCAACTGCCATAATCAGGGACATGTGCACACTTTCTTAGCTCAGTAAGGTCTGGGTCTAAGTTTAGGAATACTCTTCTTCCCTTGTGTAAAGTTTTAGTCCTCCACGACATCAAAAGTGGGCAGTTGAATGTTCCAACGTACAACCTCTAAAATCCAGGTTTAAAAAAATAACATAACTTCTTAAAACTAATTACAAAAGCAATACATGCTCATAGGAGAAAGTTGGAAATACACAGGAAAGTATAAAGAGAATACAACAATAACTACAAACCCACCATTCAGATACAAGCACTGTTAACTTTTTTGATAAGCTTCCTTAAAAATCTTTCTATGCACACATGAAATACATTTTCAACAGCTAATATATTTATATGGCCCAAAATGTTAAAAGTGCAAAGGGGTGTATGGTGAAAAGTCAGTCTCCGTCCCACCCAACCACCCAGGGCTCACCCTGGGTAGGAATCACTATCACCAGGTTTTGTGCACCTTTAAAAGAGAGTCCATGCAGACACACAAACTGAGTAATTTTTAAATTCTCCCTTTTTAAAAGTGGTACATTATTTTCTGAGTAAATGCAACCACACATACAGCTTTTCTGATTGTCTACCTCTACCTCCTTCAATATCATATCTCTTTCCCAGCACTTCACACTCACATTGGTTCAGGTCTTTGCATAGACTGGACAAAATCACCTTGACATCTGCTTTGCTGACAAATCCAGTGTGAGAGGGATCAAGTCCCTGCAACCTTTTTCTGAGATCATCTCATCAATATCCCTCTCAAGGCACGAGGAATCAGAAGCACGCGATGCTGAGGCCGTCTTCAGCAGGCTGCAGGGACCTTGGAGTGTGCGATGTTGTGTGGCAGCTCTGAGCACAACATCCCTCAGTGAACTAACCCTCTCTACGTGGTCTAAATAACTTGCCTGTTCCCCTCCCTGACAATTCTGTCTTCCAGATACTTACAGTTTCCTGAATTTGCTGACCTCTCCCCTGCCGTTGCATACACTCTGTTCTCTGATTAGAAAGTCATTCCACCACCATCCCAACCTCCTCAACCTCCCTTCTCTATCTGGGAAAGTCCAGCTTCCTCTTTAATAGGCAGCCACCAGCTCTTTTGGAAGCTTTCTCTCATGCTCCTGTCTCCTTACTTCCCCATCCCATAGGCACTTCTGTGTGTTCCTCCTTACAACCTGTGCGAAACCCCTATCATGCAGATAGCAAGTATCTGTGCAGTGCCTATACATGCCAGGGAGAGGGAGCATCTCCGCGAAGACTCAGAAGCATGGCAGAAGAACTTCTGGGGACCTCATAGTTGTCTCATATGGCCAGTGAATCATTTTAAGACTTTATCAGATACGCTTTTTAAAAAGAGCACTTCCATTACGGTGTGGAGAAAGAACTAGAGAGAAGCAAAGCTAGAGAGGAGGGACCAGTGTTTGTTGCATTTCTGTGGGACTTTTCTAGAAAGAGTTGAAGTTTATTGAGTTTATTTGAGAGTTGCCCAGGCTGGATTGCAGCGGTACAATCACAGCTCACAGCAGCCTTGAACTCATGGGCTCAAGTGATCCTTCCACCTTGGCCTCCCAGAGGGCTGGGATTATAGGCGTGAGCCACCGTGTCCAGCCTCCTTGGATTTTGTTTTCAAAAATAGTTTTAATACCCAAATGCATCCCTGGACAACATGGTTTAGTTTTTGTCTGCTCATTTTAAAACATTTGATGTGTGTTTTAGATCTCTTTTGATCTGTACATCTCTCTCCATCCCTTCATTTCCTTACGCTTCATCTGCTGGAAAACCCAGGCTATTTGGCGTGGAGAGTTTCGCAGAGTCTGGGTCTGGCTGGTGGTGGACACGTGGTGCAGCCCAGCATGTTCGTCGGTCTTCCCTGTTCCTGCAGCTGGACCAGACGCTAGATCACACTCAGGTGGACCCTTTGGCAAAACCAAGCACTTCTAAAAAAAAAGACTAAAAACAAAACTGGAATGAACTATTACTAAGTCTTCATTTCACTTTGGCCCTTTTAGAGTTGCTCCCAGCCCTGCCTGTCCGCTGTCCGCCACATCCTGTGCTGGGCTGCCAGCCCCGACAGGGTCACTGTGCCCCCTTACATGCCCTTTTGGCTCTAAGAGCTCGCCACGCTAATCAGGCCCTCTGGCGTGGACGAAAGTGACCACGACAGCTCACTGCTTTAGGCAGCAGCTCTCTGGCCTGTTGAGTTGGGAGTCTCCGTCCAGCCTACTCACTGACACTTGACACTTCACCTACAAAGCTTCATGACATGGAGCGATGTTCTCTTTTCCTCCCTTCACTCAAATACACCAACCTCTTCCCCGTTTGTTTCCCAAATATTACTTTCAATCACACTGAAGAAAAAAAATTGACTTAGAAGTTTAAAACTGTTCCAGTGACCTGGTTTACAATTCTGACATGCAGCTTTAGCTCTCCTTTTATCTTGAGGGCACTTTTAGCCCAGAGACATTTAAACATCACAATTACTAACCATCACTGTCATTGTTGTATCTTATGATCTAGCTGATCAGAAATCCAGCTTGATCATGGTAGTGGATAGCTTAGAACTGCCATTCTAATCATTTAAATTCATGGAGCATTTTTTTTAAGAATTAAAAGTACCTTGTCAATTTGTTTTTTTCAAGGTGAAACAATAGATCCTAATTTTCAGAGCAGACTGAGTCACAAAGCCAATTCTGCTGAAGATGGCAATAGGATACTACAAAATAAAATAAAGCCCCTAGGCCCCCAGGCGAGATGGAACAGACCCCTCGTGGCAAAGAGATACCAAATTATAAACAGGACCTAAGGCCGTGCCAGGCAAGGGTTAAGTCATGTGCCCCTACACTTAAAGAATAAACTCTGTTCTAACTGCCATAGGTTTTTCTTTTTCTCTAGCAGCCAAACTAGCACTGGCCCTGAGATAAGTGATATTAAACAACTGCAGCTCACCCACTGCCAGCTCAGCTGACCCACTGACCCCTCTGTTCCACAAGCCATAACTGCAGCTTTAATTGGACTAGAGCCTGATTTCAGTAACTTTCTCCTGATAAGAGACTCCTGACCACGGACTAGTTCTGGCCGATTTACAGAGGCTGCACACTGTGTGCCTTTGTGTCTCTGCTTCACTTTTTGACATACAGAGACTAATTTTACTGCATTTTAATGTTAAGTCTCCACCCCAAAGTGAACGTGGGTTGTATGTAACATACATGTTTATGTAATCTGCATGCATGCACCCCCCCTTTATAAATGTTCATAGCTCTTCCTATAACCTGTTGAATATGTGGGTTTAGCCAACCTGTTCTGCGTAAAGTTTCTGCCCTAACCTCCCTCCTTTGAAATGCCTGCCTCCCAGCCTGCAGGTTATAACCTTTTATTACAAATAAAATTTTCCTTTCCAAATTTATGAACTCTTATCTTTTCAGATGATTCCACAGAGCTGCAGGTCATTGTGAGCACTTCCGTCTCCCTCTTACCTATACACACAGTCTGCACTGAAATCTCTGATCTTTCCACTTTTGTCCACTGTCATAGTTCATGCCACTATCAAATACTCCTCACCGTTGCAACAGCCTCCTAACTGGACTCCTGGGCAACATTTTTGGCTTCTGAAAATCTACTCCCACAGAGCAGTCTGACCGGCCTGCTTAATGGAATTTAGCTCACGTTTTAAGCTCTTGTTGCTGCATTAGAGTAAAACCCAAGCTCCTCTCCACGGTCAGTGGGACTCTGTGCTCTGACTGGCACCCTCCTGTCTGGCTCATCCCCTCCCGCTCTCCAGGGTGTGCCCTCAGCGCCAGCCACTCTAGTCCCCTTCAGCTGCTTCCTCAGAAGTGTCCCAGGCCTCATCAGAGTAGGGCCTTCCAGTGCTTGTGCCCCTTCCACTTGTCACCCTTTCACTGCAGGTCCCAGCTCTGCCTTTGTGCACGACCTCTTCTAAGTCAGATTCCCCCGCACTCACTAAATACCTGGCGGTAGAAACCTGTTGCTTCTTTCTCCTTCAAACTACTTATCACAATAATTTTAAATTGTAGTTAAATATGCATAACATAAAGCTTACCATTTTAACCACTTTGAAGCATACAGTTCTGTGGCATTACATGGCTGTGCAACCATCACCACCTTCATATCCAGAGCTTTTTCATCCTCCCTAACTGAAGCTCTGCCCTCATTAAACACTAACTTCCTCCTCTCCCCCCGCCCCACCCCTTGACAACTGTCATTCTACTTTCCGTGTCTATGAATGTGACTACTCTGGTACCTCATCTAAGAGCAAGCTGCTTCTACAATAGTTGTCCTTTTGTAACTGACTTATTTCATCTAGCATAATGTCTTCAAGGTTCATCCGCATTGTAGCACGTGTCAGAACAAGGGTGAATGATCTTCCACTATATTTATATGCCACATTTTGTTTATCCATTCATTCACTGATCGATGCTTGTGTTGTTTCCATCTTTTGGCTATTGTGAATAATGTTGTTATGAACAGAGGTGTACAAATAACTGTTCAAGTTCCTGCTTTCAATTCTTCTGAGTATATACTCAAAAGTGAAATTATTGGATCATATGGTAATTCTATGTTTCATTTTTTGAGAAACCCCCATACTGCTTTCCACAGGAGCTATACCATTTTACTAATACATTCCCACCAGCAGTGCACAAGGTTTCTAATTTCTCCATATTTTCACCAACACTTGCTATTTTCTGTTCTTTTTAAAAAAATAATAGCTATTCTAACAGGTATGAAGTGGTATCCCATTGTAGTTTTGATTTATATTTCTCTAATGCAAATCAAATGTTCCATTAATGTTGAACTCCTTTTCATGTGCTTACGGGCCATTTGTATATTTTTGGAGAAATGTCTATTCAAGTTCTTTGCCTATTTTTAAATTGGGTTGTTTGGTTTTTTGTTGTGGAGTTGTAGGAGTTCTTCATATATTCTGGATATTAACCCTTTATCAGACATATGATTTGCAAATATTTTTCTCCTATTCTATGGGTTGCCTTTTCACTCTGTTGATAGTGTCCTTTGATGTACAAAAGTTTTTAATTTTGATGAAATCAAATTATCTATTCTTTCTTGCTTGTGCTTTTGGTGCCATATCCAAAAATAATTCATAGTTTAAAACTATATATTTATGTGACTGTTTTACTATATGAATGCCTGCCCTAATAGACTATAAGATACACGAAGGCTGAAACCTCTGTTTTGGTCACCATCATATCCCACCACCTACACTGGGGCTGGTGACTACTTGGTGTCCTCTTATACATATTTATAATCTGATTAATGCAAATCTTCTGATGCTTTTAATTTGTGATGTTGTACGGAATCCAATCAACTTGCACATTCATATGAAAAATACTGATTAATACAGGTTATTTCTGTATGGTATTTAATTCTTACTGAAAATTCACACTAAATTAAGACACATGAATTTAAATCAAGCCACATGTAAAGTTTCAAGAAATGCTAGGGGGAAAATATTAAACAACAGAAATTATATCAACAGCATATTTTAAAAACATATTATTTTTTCCAAATCTTTACAGAACAAAAATGAAATAATTAAAGACACATATCCCGGGTCTTAGTCATTTCATTTTAGATCTGATATAATTTCATGATACATTGCTTCGTTCTTCACTGGCAGGTTTTCAAAAGTGGTATAGACTTGCTTCTTAGATCAAATGAGGGGAACAACCCCCTTGCCTTAGCTTAAGTGATAGCCCAGGTAAAATGCTAAAAGACCTTCCTTTCCTTTCTGATTTTGTAAACCTCCAGGACAAAGCTAACTAGTATTAATCTGCGTCTTACATGAAGCAAACCCACAAGATTCTCTCATACTTAAACGTGCTTAAGGAAATGAAAATCGAAGGGACTTGTATTGTCAGCCACAAAACAGCAGGGGGAGCTCATGAGGCGTTGTAGGCAGCTATTACTAGCCACCCTCCCCCCTCCAAAAAACAACATTGCCTTAAGTATAAATTTAACAGCACCAAAGAGAAACCCAAACAAAGAGGAAAGGAAGCAAAAACAAAACAAAAAAATCTTCTAATGAGAGGTGAAAATGGCCAAAATCAATTTCATGATAAAGGACTGACACAACCTAACGCGTACTCTAGACCTGCACACCCCTTCCCAGGCCATCCTTGCTGCACAACCGGTGTGTCCCTAGGTGCCCGGATCCGTAACTGCGAAATTCTTTTTGGGGGAACAACTTAAAATGGTGTAAAAACAATTGCCAACCACAGAACAGTTAAAGTATATATGAAAAATAGCCCTTCTTCACTGGAAAGAGTGAAGAGGGAGCCAGGAGCTACATCCTGAGTTTTAGGGCAGGGCAAGTCACCCCTTGTGAGCACAGGGTGGTGTGAGAGATAGGAACAGAAGAGTATTTCCCACTGGGGAGAAATCACAAGTGACGCTGGTGCTGCTTGCCATGCCGTCCTTTGCACCTTAGCCGGAGAGACAGGAATCAATGTTTAGCATTAACAAGTCATCCTCAGCTCCCATTCTGAGGCCTAACAGCAGACCAAGCTGTGAAGCCCTGAGAACCATTCGCAGGTGACTTAGGCTGCTCACCGGGCTCACTGGGGATAGTGTGGGATGTGAGGTCTACCTTTGCTGGTACTCTATCCGCAAGTATCTCTGAACCACAGCTAAGCATCTTAGACCACATCTTCAAGTAGTTGTTATCTCTTCTACGGGGGCTATTTTGGCATTGGGAAAATGGACAGATTTTGGTGAGTGGCCAAAATGTCTTACAAACTCCATGAAGTTTAGGGTCTTGTCTTGATTTGAGATCAATATTAGCCAACGAGTACACATCTCTCCCCATGTTATTTCGGAATGAATATTGAACCTTTAAATAAATATTGTGAGTTGTAATTGTACTGGAACAATGAGAGAAAGGAACTAGGATAAATATACGGTTATGTGGAACTATGCTACTAGTTCAGTTTTATGTCATTGACTTTTCTATGTCTGGACACTTCCAAGGGCTTTATAGAAAAACAAATTACTACGTAATAAACTGGATGTTTTCAATAAACTCCATCAAATGAATGCATGCATGAATGATGCATAATTATGAATTACATTTAATTTTCTTTAAAAGATTGTCTAATTGTTCTCCCAAAATAAATTACAATTTATTCTCTAGTAAAGTGTACATTTTGAAAGGAAATTAAACTGTAGGAAAGAAGGGCAGTACAACAGTATGACCTTAAAAAAAGAAAAACTCAGCCGGGCACAGTGGTTCATGCCGGTAATCCTAGCACTTTGGGAGGCTGAAGTGAGAGGACCTCTTGAGCCCAGGAGTTTGAGACCAGCCTGAACAACATAGTGAGATCCTGTCTCTACAAAAAGATAGAAAAATTAGCTGGGCGTGGTGGTGTGCACCAGTAGTCCCAGCTACTTGGGAGACTGAGGCAGGAGGATCCCTTGAGCCCAGAAATTTGAGGTTTCAATGAGTTACTCACTGCACTCCAGCCTGGGCAACAGAGTGAGACCCTCTCTTAAAAAAGAAAATAAAACACACACACACCCCTCCAAAAAAGAAAAGAAAAACTCTTTAAACAATGTCAGTTTTCTTTTAAAAAAGACATACATATTTTCCTGTGTGAAGCATCTGAAGTTCATTTCATCTAAATCTTCAAATTCTTTTTCTACTGCTTGATAGTGTTTTGAAACCAGATTTTTAATTATCTTAAATAACTTTTGGGGAAAAAAAGAATAAAAGAAGCTTTGTTTTCTAAATATGGATT
The DNA here is from genome assembly GCA_963574885.1 of Lepilemur ruficaudatus. NCBI lineage: Eukaryota > Metazoa > Chordata > Mammalia > Primates > Lepilemuridae > Lepilemur > Lepilemur ruficaudatus. The sequence continues at coordinate 19,585 of CAUYRT010021268.1, read as the reverse complement.
TAATTCAATTATAAGAGAACTAAGTTCCAATCTCAGAACTAGGTTCCAATTTTTATTTAGGTTACATAAAATATTGGAATTCACCAGAAACCCCAAGTTATATTGTTCTTGAGGAATCATAGAACAACACAAAAAGTCAACAAAGCTGTAGAATAAATTTCATATCAATAAGGCAAGCAAAAAATATTATGTGTTCGTTTTTCTGCAATATTTATCCAGGTGGTAGATTACCAGTAGGGTACCATTTACTCTACTAATGAGTAAAGTAGAGCTAAGTCATGCTAACTCTATGGCACTTGGTTTTCTCTTCAATAAAATGAGGTGTTTAAATTAGATAATTCCTAGGTCTCTTCTAAGATCTAACACTCTAGGACTCTGCCAACACAAGCATCCACCCCCAGTAGTTCTATTAAACTATAGGAAACATAAAAGATCTACTTGCTTAAGGAGCCCAGATTGCTACTGAATTTTAGAACTGGATGGATCACCGTAGTGTGGCTAAGTCCTTGGAAGAGACTGTGGTAGGGAAGGGATAGCTGATGGAATTTTGAAATGTCCCTTGTTGACAGAAACTCACTTGAGAGCAACATAAACATCCATTGTTGGTTTATATCAATGTCTAATTGTTTTCTTACTGATTTTTGCCCCTCGCTGAGGAAGCTCCAGGAAGTTAAGCTTAGGATCTGACTGATTCATACAGGTGGGCTTCCCCCATGATGGGAATGCAATGTAACACTTTTATTTTTGCACGTAGTAAAAGATGTTAGTGATTAATAACATTGTGATCACTACTTAAACATTTATTTACTGCTTTGTCATTACTCATCATTACTTAAATGTATGCTCAATAAGAACACATAGTAAATATATACAAGTACAAAGAAGAAAAACCCCAAATTTCATATAAATCAGCTGTTAACCTTTTCACGTATCTTCTTCACTCTCTGCTCTGTCTCTGTGTGTATACATGCATGAGTGCGTGTGAATGCTCAATATATTTTAAAAATAGGGATTATATTTTTATTCCAGTAGGTAGATTATGGAGACAAGGAGAATGGAAGCAAAGGTTCCTTAAGCATGAAAGTGATCTCAGGAGTTATCTTGGGAGGCACAGAGGGTATGTGATCAGGCAGGGGATGAGGAGGTTCAGTTGCATCCGTCAAGTCTGATTCCTTAAAAAAAGAGAGAGAGGGAGAGAGAGAGCGCCAAAGCCAATATGGCAAAATGTTACCATTGTTGAATTTGTGTAGTAGGTGAATGAGTGTCTGCTGTATCATTCTCGGTATTTTTCTGTAAATTTGAAACGTTTTATAATTTCCAAAATAAGGAAAAGCTAGAATTGCTGGTAGGGCAGTGAGTGCTGTGTTTATAGCAGTTTTATCATTTCTGGGGTCTGTTTGCCATGGCCCTCTCTCCGGGAGTGTCGACACTTCTGCTTTTTAATAAATTGCTCTTCATAAAATTCAGAAACATCTGATAGAGATTTCTCATCAAAAAGACTGGGTAGCCCTCTCCTGAAAAGAAAGGTACTACCATTTCAAAAACCCTGTCTTTTTCCTTAGTAACGTACAACTTGGATTGCCTCAGCGTCCTCAGAGCCTCCCAGAGTGTTCAGCGTAACCATGGGAGAGCAATGAGCACTGGACACAAAATGGTAATGCAAGCGTTTGATGTTATATTTTCTCTTTCCTGTTACTATCCCAAGATGATCAATCTTTTAGAGGTTGAAAGTTTTTTTAAAAATTGTTCAGAGATGACATAGACTTATGAAAATTCATGAACTTTTGGTGCCTGCTGCCTGAAGGGCTCACGTGAGCTGGAATGTCCTCAACTCACAAAATTTCACTGTAGTCAGAGAGTTCACTGTGTGCATTACACACGGCAGTGGCTCTTCCAGAGCTTCCTGAGCTAAGCTGTTCCACTGACAAGAGTATCTTCACTTTATCTGGGGTAAAGACTATTCACCTTTTTAGAATTCAGATAATAGAACCAAATTCTTCGAGGGCTTTGGCAATTTCGCCTGGGTAATTTGTCCTTCTGGAAAATTGCTGAAATGCACCAAAATATACAAAAATTCATTTTTAAAATTTCATCACATAAAAGGAAATTTAAAATGAGATTTTAAAATTCGATGGTGTAGTAGATTTCCATGTTGGTAATAGAGCCTACTTTTTCAAACTTTCATGTAGTACTACAATTTTCATTAACATCTTCCCTGGGTACTCAAGAGCTTCACTGCTGCTACAAAGTAACAATTATAAGACTCCATACAATACAGCAAGTTTTTATTTGATGGTCCTGAAGAACAGAAAACAAAAACCACAAAAAAAAATCGTCTGAAAATCCAAAAGACTTGACAGTCAGAAATCATGGAACACTTTACCAGAACTGTTAAAGGATACTTAACAATTGACTTAAACAGTCTTTGTGACTTTTTCAATAAAAACAGAAATGAGGAATTTGGTTCCCATTAATTGAGCCCATTTATTCAGCCAACACAATATCTCCCTTCTTTTTCCCCTATTCAAGGACAAGCTGACCCTTTGGTAAGGAAGAGAATAACCAGTGAGTGAGCAGGGATGATACAGTGGGTGAGACCCAGCCCAGAAGTGGGGAGCACAGACAGGATTCCTGCCCCGGGGCCCACAGCCTAAACTGGGTGTACAACCCGAAAATGAGGGACTGGCAGCAACCTCCCTGACAGCTTTTAAAAAAGAAAAAAGCAACCCCCTTCCCTCCTCTCCACCCCTCGTGAAGACCAGCATCTTTCTGAAGACCCCGGAGCAGCCTCAGTTACTTGGCACGGGTGGGCAGGTGCCAGGCCTGGTGCTGTCAGATGGGGCCGCCTAGCAGGGTTAAAGGGGAGGTGGCTCAGCTCCTCCAGGACCCGGGAGACCTGACACAGGCACACCCAAGTGCCCTGAATAAAGAGGCTACAAAAACACGGGAGCCCTTAATGAGTTATTTTTGCGCTTGGGTGAACGAAGGGGCTGCTTCAGGAGGCGAGTGACAAACAACCTTCCAGGCTTTTGTGTGGAGAGAAATGGCAGGCACTTTCCACCCTTTTCTAGGGGGTGCTAAAAAGAAGGCCTTTCGGAGTCTTCACGGGAGATGTGGATTTTAAGGGCGACCTTAGGTCATACAGAGCTAATCAAGCGAAAACAATAAGAAAATGAGCCTGACAGTCAGCAAGTATCTGAGGACTTTATCAAAAAGAATTAGAAATGGACAAATTCACTGGGAGCTGCGAAGGCTCAAATCTGCAAGGTGGCATTGTATGGCTTGGATTAAATTATTTATTCATTGTTAATTTATTTATTTATGTATGTGCAAATGATCTTGCTGCCGCAGGTGCTAAGGGCCGCTAAAAGGGCCAGGATTTTTAGATCCAGGCCTAGAATATTGGTCCATTTAACTCATTCTTTCCTTAAGGCGATCAGCACTGACTTTTATCTAGGGAGATAGAGGAGGAAAAACCGTATGTGCGCACAGAGGGATGCAGGACTTGAGCAGCCTTAAGGACCCAAGTAGTTCAGCTTCATTCAAGATTCCAGGGAGGGCGCCGTGCAGTTTAATGTCCAACAAATTAGCAAATGAATGCTTATGTCAATATGTGAAAAATCCCTGGTTAGTTTAAACAGATAAAGAGCCTCTGGGGAAACTCCAGAAAAGGCAGGTTCTTTTCTTTTCCTTTTTAGTTAATTTAATTTAATTTAATTTTTAAAGGAGGGCACAGCACTTCTTGAGTTCTATGGTAACCCACAAAAGTTACCCAAAAAAGGGTCTAATGGATCCTTGATCTTGTACATGCTTGAAATAGCCTCAATGTGACTACTGGAAGAAATAAAGAGATTGTATCAGCCATTCTCTGAGTCGTGTTCACCATTCAATGGTGTCCTGCCCAAATTGAAAAGCAGAGCATCTATCTTTACCTCTTATCCATGACTGAGGAGTGAAAACAAGTAATTACCCTGTATGAACAACAGTTTAGTTTGTGGAGGAAACCTGAGGGTGAAATCAACAATGATCTTATTTTCTCTAGGTTTAGGCAAATAATGATGAACAAAAATGGTCATCCTGTGTTCCTGCTGACCCAGCACAGTGGGGACGCTGTGTAGGACATGACCTTTGGCGGAAGAGAACACAAGGACTCAGCGTGGGGGATTCAGACAAGAAGTCACACGGATTGAAGCCAGTAACATCAAGCCAGTGAATTCTCCTGGAGGAGAAAGACCCACTTACTTTGCAAAAGAGACATGTGACAGCGAAAAGAGGCCCGCAGGAGACCCTTTCTGCTAAATTGGTAACGGGTGCTAAGCAGAGGACTCAACTTGGGAAACGCTGCATTTCATGATGTACGGCTGCCTCTCAAGGTGAGTTAGAAGAAACCTGTCTTGAATTATAAAGAGGTAAGCTGTCCCCAAAAGGGGGGAAGAAGGAAAAAGAAAAGAAAAACCAGAGGAAACTTCTTCACATATAATGGCAAGATTTTTTTTCTTAACTCAAAGGCATCAAGGTGTATATAATAGCAAGATTTTCTTTCACATATTCAGTCAGTCTTAGTCCCTAAAATATAATAGATTAGCACCTTAGCACCCAAGTGCTAAATAAACTAAGAGTTCTAAAGGAGAAAAGAAAACAACATAGAGGACTTTCCTATATTGCTGAACATTGTTAACTTATTCTCCACTATTTTGAGAGTTGTAGGTATTTTGACATTAAATATTAAACTGACTAAAAAATAAAAATTTTGAAATAATTTCTCTCATAAATTTTCTCGAATTTACGTAGGAGTAGAGGGATTATCAGTCTAAAATCAGTAACAGTCACAGTCCAAAGCTGCATAAGATTATGAATTCCTTAGATGCATTTTCAACTCCTGACTCCCACAGTTAATTTTCACATGTTAAAGTTCTGTTTTGTTTGTGGCACACCGCTCTATAGTAATATATGCTTGCTTTGAAGGAATTTTAAAAGTGCTTTATTCCTAGGTAGGTTTTTATCTGCAATCTGGATAGTATTTGAAGTAATAGAGCTAAACATTAAAATTTTTCCCCATAATGAATAGATGAGCCTTCTTTCCCATTATTCCAAATTAATGAGCATTTTATTTAATATTGTAACATAGAATAAAAGGAGTAAAAATAAGGATCTATTCCAATGTATTTTTTAAAACAACCACTTTGAATGCAGCAGTTTATTATTCCTGGTACAAGAAGACAGAACTTATCATTTAAAAACAAAGCTTTGACACCCACACATTAATTTGTACTCTAAGAAATTTGCAAATAAGTAGTTTCTAGAGGGAATAGGGGGAGAACTTCTGTCATTTTCTTTTCTTTTCATCTATGAAGTTTGATTTATTAGAAACTACCAGGGAAGAAATTACCAGGTGTCATCAAAATAGATTTAATTTTTAAATCAGCACAGAAGACTCTTTAGGGAATAGATTGTATGGGGAAAGCAGTTAGAAAAAAAAAAAAAAAATTCCAAGATTTTTAAGTGTCAATTTTCCAATTAATTTTTACCAGCAATACCCATTTCACTAATGCCGTTTATGAGCTCGACATGTCAAAATAATCATTCAAAAATAAAGATAGCTCAAGTACTGGATTTGATCATTAAAATATTTTGCTTTTTCCTTGAGTGTTGGGAGATCTTTTTGTTGATGACTGCTCATGCAGAACATAGGCAGATGCTCTGGTTTTGTGAGTGCCTCACAGATAGGATGCTGCTCCTTAGCGCTGGGTAAGTCGGAGTTGGCAAAGAAATTCAGAAGTTGTTCTTTGTAAGCCCTGGTATCACACAGAGCAACCAAGGCAAAAAAGCATCAGTATTTTACTGGACTTACCCCTTCCAGTCACACACAGGTATTAATTCTCCCTTTTTATAATAATAGCAGTAAGCAACAGCAACAACATGTATTGGTGCCTTAGAATATTCTAGACATCATGTGAAGCAATTACCATGGACTATTTTATTACAGACTCAAAATAACCTCTGAGGTAGGTATGATTAGTTCCACTTTCCAAAAAAGGAAACTGGTCCTCAACACGGCTAAGCAACCTGTCCTGGGTTGCATCATAGTAAATGCCAGAGCTGGGATTTGAATTTGTGCCAGTCTAGTTCCAGAGCCTGAACTCTTAGATCTATGTTTCTGCCTCTTTTAAGAGTCTTTTGCATCTGCTTGTGGCCTTTCGATGACTAAAAACGATTAGAATCCACATTGCAAAATGGCTTCTAATTTACACGGTCTCGTGTTTATCATCAAACAGGTGTACTCTCTGTAGAGTGGCTTGATTTGTCCCCAGAGATATTGACAGCTCTATGAGGGTTCAGGAGGGTTCTCCTCCCCTCCCTCCAGAAGCTGCGGCCCATCCCTAACGTGGGTGGGTCACTCACCAGCCGCCCGGCTCCCCTCCCACGGCTGCCATCAGGCTCAGACCCAGCTTTCTCTTTTCTCTGCCTTTTTCTGCTTTATTAGCTCTTCTGTCACCTAGTACTTAACACTGCCTGCTAATAATAACGATCATTTACATATAGCGCTTCCATGTGCTGGGCACTGTTCTAAATGATTGATGTATGTGTTTACTTGCTATGCCTTCATAACAACCCTACTACCCTACTGGGAAGGTTCAGTCACTAATACCCATTTACAGACAAGGAACAGAGACACAGAGAGATCAAGTAAGTGAACGAAGGTCACACAATTAGGAAATGGTACGGTTCATGATCCTAATTGATTTATTGTACCATGTGATAGCACCTCAGAGGATTTGCTTCTATGCTTATTGTCTCCTATTTCTAGACTGTAAGAGGGAGAAATTTCCACCTTGCTCACCATTGGATCTATACCACTTAGAACAGTGTCTGGCATACAGTAGGTGATCAATAAGTATACGTTGACTGACGGACAGCTCTTTTCCCACCTTTCAGCTTTCAAGGGCATTTCCCTGACTGTTATGGATACTGCCAGACAAGACGAGCCCCCTTTACTTTCACAGAATGGACTGGTCACTCACAGAGCAGTGGACTCTTCAGGCCTTTGGCTCTAGTTTGAAGTTGGGGCTGGGGGAGATTGGGCTGTCTGCTACGAGAACCAAGCGCACTGTACCCTCAAAGCTTGCACATCTCTGAGATGGAAGGAACCTCAGAGATACACTTCTCTGCCCTGCCCGGTGCCTTAGGGAGGTCATCCCTCTCTGCAAACTGCCTTGCCTGAGCTCCCGTGACCTCTGGCTTCCCGCTGCGTTTGCCAGTGAGAGATGACATGGGGACTGGGAGGAAGTGTGGGCCATGCTGCTTCCTTGCCTTGGCACAATTCCGGCAGTGGCTGCTCTCTCTACGACTGCCAGTTCCTGTGGGGCGGTCCCCCTTCCCATGTGGGTGAGGCTCTTCTGCAGCTCCTTGGGTCTGCACTGCCTCCCTGTGCTCCTTCTGGCCAGAGGGTGACACCTTCCTGCTGTAGCTTGTCCTTGGGTACCTCAACACCCTGTATAGGCCCCCTCAATCTTGCTCACGCCTCCATAAATAGCTTCTTCATCAAATACCCTTCAAATGCCACCTGCAAGTTCCTTCCTCCTGATAATACAGAGACCACCTGGTCCAAATTCCCATCTGATGCAGCACCCCCAGCCTCTGTCTGCCCATGTCCAGCATTCCAGGGCTTCTACTCCATTCCTAGACTGTCCTGTTTATTACAATGCTATTCCTTTTTCGGGAGCAAGAAAGATCTGCCTCCCATGAAATCTTATTTCTGTCATCCGAAGCTCACAGAATAAGCCTCCTCTTCCCTCTGCCTGACAGCCCTGTAAATACTTAAACACAGCTGTCAGGTCTCCCTCGAGTCTCCTCCTCTCTGGGCTCGAAGCATTCAATTTATTTTACACTTTATACTTCTCCATGCTCCCATATAAGCACCTGAAAATAAGGGAGTGAAGAAATGGGAGAATAAATTTACAATAATTGGTCCGTGAGAGGGCTAGGATAAAGGACCAGGAAGGAAGCAGAATCTCCGTATTTCTGCACTCAGCCCCGGGACTGATTTGTCAACTTCCCATTGTACATCTTTTATTGTTATTACCACTTAGACTTATATATCACATCATTCATTCTCTTTTTTTGCATTTTTTATGATAACATAAAATTTCCCATTTTAACCATTTTTACACGTACAGTTCAGTGGCATTAAGTACATTCTCAATGTTGTGCAACCGTCACCACTATCCATTTCCAGAACTTTTACATCATCCCAAACAGAAACTCTGTCCCCATCAAACACTGACTCCCCATTTCCCCTCCCCTCAGCCTCTGATAACCTCTGTTCTATTTTCTGTCTCTATGACTTGCCTATTCTAGGTATCTTACATCAATGAAATCATATAATTATCTGTCCTTTTATATCTGGCTTGTTTTATTTAGCATAATGAGTTTAAGGTGTGTCCATGTTGTGGCATGTGTGAGAATTTCCTTCCTTTTAAGGCTGAATAATATTCCACTGTGTGCGTGTACTGTGTTTTGTTCATCCATTCATCTGTTGACAGACACAGGTTGTTTCCACCTGTTGGCTATTGTGAATAATGCTGCTTTGAACATTGGTGTACAAGGACCTGTTCAAGTCCCTGCTTTCACTACTTTTGGGTATGTACCTAGAAGTGGCATTGCTGGGTCACATGGCAATTCCATCTTTAACTTTTTGAGAAACTGCTAAACTGTTTTCCTCACAGTCTATATCATTTGACATTCCTACGTATGCACGAGAGTTTCAATTTCTTCACCTCCTCACCTAACACTTGTTTTTGATAATAACCATCCTAATGGGTGTGACCATTATTTTTTTAAAAACAGCTTTATTGTGGTAATTGACATACAATAATCAGCAATATTTGAAGTATATGATCTGTATGTTTTGAGATAGGTATATAACCCATGAAACCATCATCCCAATCAAGATCATTACCATGTCCGTCACCCTCAGTGTCCCCAAGCCCCTTCCCGATCCTTCCCACCCACCCTCACTGCTCCCTTTCCCAGACAACTTCATCCATCTTTACTCCCCTGCATCCTCTGGTCCCCCTGCCTAACCTGCTCACGCCCTTCCATCTGTGAAGCTGATCTCTGGGGTCAAAGAAGAGAGGAAAATTTATTAGCAGATACACTCAATAGCCAAACACATGCCAATTTCCTCCTCCCAGCAAGCCAGCCCGAAGTTCCCAAGAACTAATGAAACTTAAGAACAAGTTGAAAACCAAACTTGCAGTCACTGCTTATACTTCCCTCTTTTCCAAACACACGCAGAGAAGTCAGATTTAAATCGTAGTTGCCTTTGAGGTAAGAATTATTACTCCAATTTTTAGACAAAGGAACTGAGGCTTTATGAGGTTAGACAACTTGCTCAAAACCCCGCAACTCCACACCAAAAGCACAAGCCATAAAAGAAAACACTGATAAGTCGGAGTACAACAAAATTTAAAACTTTTGCACCTTAGAAGACACCACTAAGAAAATAAAAAGACAAGTCATAGACAGGGATAAAATATGTTTAAATCATATATCTGATAAAGGATTTAACTCTAATACAAAGAGCACTTAAAATGACCAATGCATAGAAAGTGCTGGACAAAAATGACCACACTTTTTAAATGGGCAAAAGATTTGAATAGAGATTTCTCCAAAGAAGAAATACGAATGTCTAACAAGTACATGAAAAGATGCTCAAAATTGCAAGTCATTAGGGAAATGCAAATTAAAACCACAATGAGATACTACCAGATACCCTCTAGGATGTCTATAACCAAAAAGATAGACAATAACAAGTATTGGTAAGGAAATGGAGAAATTGAACTCCTCATGCATTGCTAGGAGGGACATTAACGTGATATAGCCACTTTGGAATGTAGTTCGGCAGGTTTTAAAAAAGTTAAACATAAACTTACGACATAACCTAGCAATTCCATTCCTAAGACTCTATCAGAGAAATGAAAACACATATTTACACAAACACATGTACACAAATGTTTATAGCACTATTGTTTATAATAGTCAAAATTAGAAAGAGTCTAGGCCGGGCGTTGTGGCTCATGCCTATAATTCTAATACTCTGGGAGGCCGAAGCGGGAGGATCGCTGGAGGTCAGTAGTTCAACACCAGCCTAAGCAAGAGCGAGATCCCATCTCTACTAAAACCAGAAAAATTAGCCGGGTGTGGTGGCACATGCCTGTAGTCCCAGCTACTCGGGAGGCTGAGGCAGGAGGATTACTTGAACCCAGGAGTTTGAGGTTGCTGTGAGCTAGGCTGATGCCATGGCACTCTAGCCCAGGCAACAGAGTGAGACTCTGTCTCAAAAAAAAAAAAAGAAAAAAAAGAAAAAAAAAATTAGGAACAGTCTAAATGTCCATCCAGTGATGAATAGTTAAATAAAATATGGTATATCCATACAATGGAATACTATTTAGCAACTAAAAGGAAGGAATTCCTATACATGCTACAACATGAATGAACATAGTATGTTAACTGAAAGAAGCTAGACACAAAATACATATTGCATGATTCCATTTATAGGAAATATCTCGGAAAAGACAAACTTACAGAAGCAGAAAACAGAAATGTTCTAAAATTGGATTATGGTGATGGTTCCACAGCTCAATAAATTTATCAAAATCATTGAGCTGCACAATTAAATGGGTGAATTTTATGATATGCAAATTACTATACTTCAGTAAACCTGTTTTTAAAGTCACACAACTGGTAAATAGTAAAACAAAATATAAAGAAAAGTTATCTTGAAAGATCACCTATGCAAAGAGGTGGGAAGTAGAATATAAGTTCATGTGGGAATTCCTCAACCCTCCTTCTTAAACCTTTTTCTTAAAAATGAACGAGGAGCTTATTTGGGGGGTTATATTAAGCAATCATACTTTAACTCTTTCATAAGAAGCCATTATTTTTATAGCCTTTTACTGTGTTTCGAACTTTTTATTATTTTACTTCAGTCTATACTATTCCCTAAGATTTTGTTAAATAAATAGGGTGGATGTCTTTTTGTGATTTTAGTTTAAATTTTGTTTCATTTGAATTCTTATAATGGAAAGCATTCTAGTAGAGAGCAAACCATTTCTGTGAATGTGCTCATATGACACAAGAACAATCTCTGAGCTTCTTTGAGGACATCCAAATAACTGCCCACTGAGCTAATGGCATCAATCATGCATCCACAGATGCTATTTCTATAAAATTGTGGTCACTATTTATACGGAGTTAAGGCTTCATGGGTATAGACAGAGTATTCCACCTAAGTCATCTGGCAGAGGCTTGGTTATCTTCCATCTTCACTCCCTCTCTCCCCTCCCGGCTGGGCACACAGCTACTCAGAATAAAAGAGTAGATTTCCTAGCCATGTTGCTAGCCACATGACTGAATTCTGGCCATAACATGTAAGAAGTGTTGTGTGACTGTTTCGAGAACGGTCCTTAAAGGAACCCCCTGTTCACCCTCTGCCTGTGGCCCTTCTTCAGGCCTCCCCCTAGAACACCAAGAATATTCCCTGAAAGCTTTTTGAGTGTTCTGTTTAAACATGAAGATTTAAAGATAAAATATAGGAGTTTCTCTTAACTTTCTCCTAAACCCTTCTAAAATGATAATAGAGGAATAAAAATGATATAAACCCACAAGAACAAAGAGAACCATAGTGAAGACAGCCTCATATAACAGATACAAACGAAGTGACAAAGTGTTGACACTGGAAAGTGAGGAATGAATGGGAACTGGGAAGCAAGGCCGCAGCCTCAGTACAGGAAGAGGGGTGTTCATACAGGGAAGTGAATTTACAACATGAACACTGGTCAGGCTCAGAACAAGGGTGCATCAGGGACCTTGGCAGGCAGGGATAAGGAGGGCCCGGGAAAAGGAGGTGGAGAGCTTGACCACAGAGCTGTTGTACTCCGTGCAGCCAGACGACAACTCTTTCCCTCCCCACCGAGAGAAGAGAAAAATATTCTTTGGAGAAATTGAAGAGTGAGGATCTGGACTTGGGGACATCAGAGAAACTAGGGCTAGCATCAAGTGTCATATTAAAAACAAGAATTAAGTGGAAATTTATCCACTCAATGGTCGAGCCCTAAATATCTTATCCCATTTGGCCTCCAAAATACTTGTAGGCCAGGGTTATATTCCCAAGGCAGAAGATCAGAGGATTCCTATTAAGGAAGTTACACAAGGGAAAAGACATACAGAAATTGACACTGGGAGTCACTCAATGAAATGACTGGACCCTTAACAATTACTATCTTCCCACCAACACACAGGAAGCTTTCCATTGATGTTAATGCCTTACTTTTTTTTTTTTTTTTGAGACAGAGTCTCACTCTGTTGCCTGGGCTAGAGTGCCATGGCGTTAGCCTAGCTCACAGCAACCTCAAACTCCTGGGCTCAAGCCATCCTCCTGCCTCAGCCTCCCGAAGCTGGGACTACAGGCATGCACCACCATGCCCAGCTAATTATATATATATATACATATATATATATATATTTTTTAGGTGTCCAGCTAATTTCTTTCTGTTTTTTTAGTAGAGACGGGGTCTCGCTCTCACTCAGGCTGCCTGGAACTCCTGGGCTCAAATGATCTGCCTGCCTCGGTCTCCCAGAGTGCTAGGATTACAGGCGTTGAGCCACCGCGCCCAGCCTATTTTGTTATTTTTTAAATGCTGGTCATGACAAATTAAATTGCTTTTATGATCTACTAATAGATCCCAACCCACCATTTGAAAAACACTGTTTTAGGCCTTTGAACATGTTAATCTCTCTGCTTGGATCATGGTTCACCTTTTCTGCTCCTGGACAATTCTTTCCTGTCTGTCAAGATCCAGTTTAGAGTGTGATCCCTCTTCCAGCTCCCGGGGTTTCCATAGACCCCTCTGGGTTTCCACAGACCACTTATGCACCTGGTACTCTCTACTATCGTTGTCTGCATCATTTTGTTTCCCCCACCTGACTGTGATCTTCTAGAGATCAGTGATGGAGTTGCTCACCCACACACCCCCACTGCCTGGGAGATTGCGCCCAGCACGTAGAAGACCCTCAATGAATATTGGCTTAATGAGTAATTCATCTATTCCATTTTTCACTTGGGTAAATTGACATGGCCAAGATCATAGAGCTTAGCTACCTCCCAAGGGCACACTTACACATTCCTGCCACAGAGCCAACCAGAGGTGTCTAGCTTTAGGCAAGAGCCCTTCTCCTCCCATTATGGTTTAGAGCAGCAGTTTTCAAACTTTGTAGTCTAAGAACTCCTTTATACTCTTAAAATTAATGACGATGCCAAAGAGCATTGAATTTCTGTAGGAGATATATAATTATTTGTATGTAATTATTTAAGTATAATTATTTACTGAGAAGTCCAAGACTGCATCCATTCATTATAGCTATCAATATTTACCAATATTAAAACTGAGAAAATTTCAAAACACAAGAATACACAAGCACACTTTCCAGTAGCTATTAGAGCAACGATGTCATTACACACCATATAGCCTCTGGAAACTCCACCCTATGCTTGTCAGAATGAAAGTGAAAAAAGCAAATAACATCTAATCAGTATTATGAAAATGACTTTGACCTCACAGTCCCCTGAAAAGGTCTCAAAGACTCACAAACGTCCTCAGACCACACTTGGAGAACTACTGATTTACAGCATCTAAGCCATAGACACTTGTTGCTTAAGGGGCCCAATAAATAAAGCCTCTGCTGGGTCAGAAACTAATTGCAAGATAAAGATGTGTTATATGAGTCAGCTGTATTATTCATAGAGCTGTTGGGTAACACAGCATGACTGCAGGGCAGCAATGATTTTCTGCATATTGTATCAAATATTTGCCACCGAGTCACAGACAGTACTAAAAGCTGCAGCTCTACCCGCATAGGGGCACACTGCCATAAAACTTTTGGCCTGGAGGGCCAGTCCAGAATGCATGCACCCTGTGGGCAGTGGCTCCCAAAGCAAGGGCAGAGAAAGGGGCTGGGCTAAGCTTTCCCACGATACGAATCAGAAATGTCGCTCTTCTATTCCTGGGAGGAGAAAGAAAATAAGGAGACAGAAGAGAGAAGCCAAGAATGTTGTGCTAGCGGAGCTCCCTCAACAAGGAAAAAAACATTAGGAGTGGAGAATAAACATTATTCCATATAACACTGAGCATCAACTCTGCTGCACTGCCTAAAATATCATATTTAGCAGAGTACCAATGTTATAAAATTTCCCTATCACTAAAAAAATCTGCACAATCTGTGAACAACTTTGTAAGATTTAATGACTGATACACTGAGGTATGATTTATGTTCACAGAAATGGGTGTTACATTTTAATACAGTAATATCTGCACATGTCAGTGTATGCTTGGAGCACTGTTCATCTTTCTTTTCCTGGCTAATTCTTGCCTTCACCTTCAAGTGCTATCCTGACATTTTAAATCATTTTAAAAAGATATCAGATACTTGTTATCTATGCTAGGAATAATGTACCTTTTTAAAGTAACCCTAAGTTGAAGAACTTCTATTTATACTCATGCTATTCAACAAAGACAAATTGTGGAATGAGGTTGGAAATGGTATGGTTTGTGCCTTAGAAAACTACCAGTTTATCTACTAGAACTGGGTAATACTTGGACCAATATGAGCACAGCAAAGGCCAGAACTAAATTCTTTTTCTTATTATAGTTAGGAGTGCATTGTCCCAGGTTTTTTGTTCCTCAAATACCACATATAACATTAAGCATATTATACATAAACAATATCCCTGGAGTGCATAAATTTATGGCATGAAGATCTAAATTAAAGTCTCTGATGAGTACTGTCAAGTCTTTCTTGACAAATCTGAATGATTTTGTTGAATAAATACTCTTGACCTAGAGAAGTGCTAAACTCTTCCGGCATTTTCCCACCTGCTTAAGAAGTTTCCACTCTTACAGTATTTCAGGTAGCAAGGTTTATGTAATTTCTGTCCCAATAAATGGCATAATTGCATGGCAGCAATGATCTTCTGCATATTGTACCAAATATTTAAAGGGAAGAGATGTCAATGACATTAAGATTATAGCGCAGTTTGGATGTCAATGCCACAACAAAAAGGAGGGATGGGAAAAGAAAGTGTTACCATGAAGCAAGGTATTAATATAAAAATAAGTTTTCCCATGTACTTTAGAGGAAAATAACTCTTTTGGCAACCAGAAAGAATTTAAGACATTTTGATCCAAAGGCAATAGTCCAAGTCTTTCTATAGATTCTTTGGAAAAACTTAGGATAGATAAAAGTTTTATTTTTTATAAAAAATTGTTATAGTAAATGAAGCAATGTGATACAAGTATAAGACTAAAACTCCTTAAAATAATGATTTATGGGTAAATCAAGGCAAAGCTTCATTTCAATTTTGAATAAAAGCATGATTATTAAGGTAAAAACCAAGGAACTGAGCTCTCGGCTTCATTTTGCGTTTTTACATTTTCCTCTGCCAAATAAATAGAGGTCTTTTTTTTTCCTTTTCCCTTTCCTTTTCCTTTTTGAGAGGGTGATCTTTATGAAACGAAACGTGCTCTAAAGGTTATATCTGCTATTTCCTGTCTTCTACCACATGGAGTTTTACCAAATGTGATGCCCTCAGTTATTTTCTTCTCCTCAATCCCAATATCTGGCTGTGTTTGCTTAGGTTTTGAGCTACTGCTAAGTGTTCCAATTTCTCTCAGTGCTCACACTCATTGGAAGAAGAAGCTTCTTAGCAGTGATAATATTAACGAAATGAAGCAAAACCCCATTGTTTACTAACTACGTATATAATTTCCCACCCAAGTACAAATTTCAAAGTTAAGTGCCTTCCCCAAATAAACTGAGAAACCCTGGACAGTTGGAAGACACAAGCATGCCTCATGTTGCCAAAGAAAATAAGAAAGACCTGACAAACTACAGGCTAAGCATTAGACAGACACATAGATAGAATCAATGTGCTTTTTCTCATGCAAAGAAAAAAATTAGATGCAAACTTTACATTTAAAACTGCATTGTTCCCCTTTAATCTGGCCACCATCCGAGTGGTGATCTGGATGTTAGAGAAGAGATGAATGGGAGACACTGGCAGGGATTGAAGCTTGGGGATGAATGTGGAAATGTAGAATGGATGTTTCTTTTTTTTGGCTTTGAGTTGACTGTTGTTTCTGTCTGTTTTTTAGAACTGATCCGAGAGGACAGGGAAGTCAGTGTGGGCGGCTCTAAGGAGCCTCCCTCTCTACAGCTGCGGCTCAGAGGATTACGGCGCTTCATCCACAAGGCAACATTGCACAAGTAGCCTTTGAACAAAAGTCATGGATACTATTAATGATATGGTAATCCTTAATCGAGCTACCTCCCAGTAGTGATTATACTGACATGGGAAGAATATCTAAGTCGTGGAGGCAGCCCACAACAACACTGTGTCATTGTTCACCCCAGGCTTGACCAGGACTAACTTTTACCAGCATCTCTAACGTCACCTTTCCCTTGGAGCCTCCCCCAACCCCTGGCCCCAGCTCCCACTCCCACCCCATCACGGTAAAAAAAAGTGGCAAAGAAAACCCTGATCCTAAATCTTTTTTTAGATTTGTTTTTGCAAGTTCCCACACACATTTAGTGTCGTCTCAAAATTCATGCTGTCAACTGTCTCTAGGAATCATTTCCATCTGAGAACAAGACCACACAAAGGTTAGTTCGGTGGGTCTCAGTGAAGATGTTTTAATTGTCTCACAATAGATTCTTCTGTCATTTGACTTGCAAATGATGTCCTCTTGCTCTCAGATAACATGTTCAGAATTAGACAATTTGTCAATAAGTTTCGAAAAACTCCTTAATTATGATATTGAGATACCAGTGGTTTACTATTTGATGAGACTCAAATACCATCCAGTGGGGAAAATCTTGTGGCTTACGATACCACAGGACTTCCCTAAAGGCCAAACTTAATCTACACATAATATCTACTCTTAATACAAGAAAAGTGACCTTTGTGAAGAAAAAATATATTTATGACTTTTTACATAATATATGTGGGCTAAACATGGTTATATTAACACTTCAAATGGCTTGCGGGGAATGTACCAACGAGGCTAAAAAAAACTATTCCTTCACCACCACTCTGGCCTAATGATTCTTTTTCCATGGATTATTAACATTTTTAAATAATGTCATTTCTTTGCCATCCAAAACAAAACCAATAGCTAATATAATTTTATAGACACTCTCCTATACTCATGAGACCACACTGATAATCTTTCTAAACCCCATAATAAGCCATGCTCAACATACAATGAAATTGTGATGTGAAAAAAATCTGATCTTTCTAGCAAACATCTCCGGAGAAGATCATTGTTCCAATTAAGCTTTTCATTAGTCTTTGTAAAACAACTTTTTTGGACATTACACATATTTTTATTAGAACCATCTTTAATATATATGAGATCTGTACATTTTACCTAATATATGACTATAAAGGACAAACAACAAATTGTACACATAGAACATCATTATAGGATATTTTCTATTCAATATAAAGCTGTAAATAGTGCAAAGGTTTATACTGAACACTGTGACAATTCATGAAAAATTTTAGAGCCGTGAAACTAATGTGCTGACTTTTACGTTAATATTAATAATCAATTGGTTGTCTTTGAAGGCTGGATTTGGGGGAAGGTGATGAGGACAGGATCTTTCCCTGTTGACTTTATACATACTTCTATGATATTTGGTTATTTATTATATAATAATTATGTATTGCTTACCAATTTAAAAGATAACAACAGCTAACAAGTGGCCAAAAACATGATTTTCTTGGAATGTCTGACTATCTTATCCTCTTTAAGTAGTTATATTTTGTGAACTTATTCATATGAACGTGCCACTGTGGCAACTTCATGGCAAAGTACAGAGTAAAAGTTCTGGGACCCTAGTTTATGTAAAAATTGGCTCCACAAATTAACACATCATGTCAAATAAAAGCATAGAAACTTTAACCTCATCTCATTTACCTATATACATCTCCCGCAGCTGAGGGGATGCGTAGCTGGTCACCACCACACCTGAAACGTTTTAAGCATAATTTTCATTACCTCAAAAGTATGGGAAGCGAGAAAAGTATCTGCCTTAATGCCAAGTGCCAACCCTGCCTCTTAACCAACTGGGTACTAGGAACCTCTATGGGTCAGTTTTTATCAATATATCTGTAAAATGGAGATAACAATACCTGCCCTTACCATGGACCTATACTAAAGTAAATTATCATCATTAAAATTATAAAATCAGAAATGACAGTGAACCTCCCATACAAGTATTTTGTTCCCAGTTCAGTGTCTGGAGTTCAAAGATGCATGTCTGTTTGCTAAAAGAAAGTAATAAGTGAATACTTTAAATTCACATTTAATCTGGATTAAGTATTCATTTATAATATTCTGGCCTTATAATAAATCATTGTCTAGCCTCCCGCAAACACTGGGAAAAATGATTCATAATTTTCTTTCCTCAGTTTGTCAGTTAAATGAATTTGTGAGGAAAATTCAAGTTTTCTATCACATTTTACATATAAAGAAACTGAGGCACAGAGACTTTAGGAACGATTTACTTGGGATCAGACAGAGGGTGAAGTGACTTCTTCCTTCCATTACGCCACCTATTCTAATTCAAAAGACTTACTGTCTCATTCAGTGCTGTCTAATAGGAATACACTGTAAGCTACACAAGGTGTTTAAAATTTTCTAATAGCACACTCAGAACAATTTTAATGTGAAATTAATTTTAATAATATATTTTATGTAACCCAATATATCCAAAATATAATCATTTCAATATTTAATCAATATCAACAAATCATTGAGAGGTTTTAATATTTTTTAATACCAAGTCTTGGAAATCCAGTATTTTACACTATGTAACATTTCAATTCAGCCTTAAAAAATAATAACAATAAGTGGCCAGAAAACATGAATTGCTTGGAATCCTGAACCTGTTATTTCAAGCCAAGTTTCACATGTTCAATAGCACATGTAACCTTACTGGTTGGCACAGATAGAATTGCTGGCTCTGGCCGTCCAGCGAGGCAGCGTAGTATTAAGTGCCTGGGTTCCGGAGCCAGCCGGGCTGGGTGTGCGTCCCGGCTCCACCACTGCTAACTGGAGAACAATGGGTGAGTTACTTCTGCTGCCCCAGCTTTCTCATATATAGGATTGCTGCTGGCATGAAATGATTGACTATTTAGTGCCTGACAAGTAGTAGGCGTTAACTATGTCAGCTATGGGTACTGCTGTTGTCAGAGAACACACAGGAGCTAATTCTTGTTTGTACCCTTCCCCTGCCCCCACAAAAACTGTAAGAGACTAGACATGTTGGGCCTGTAACAGGGCTTGTTATGTTGGATTATGTCTTAAAAAGAAATGTTGAAGTCCTTATCGCCAATACCTCAGAATATGACCTTACTGGGAAATAGAGTAGTTGGAGATGTCACTATTAAATAGTTAAGGTGAGGTCACACTGGGAGGAGGGCGGGCCCTTATCCAATAAGACTGGGGGCTTTATAAGAAAA
>CAUYRT010021267.1:0-15184 GCA_963574885.1 Lepilemur ruficaudatus | reverse complement strand
GGTAGACCCAAGTCTTAGCGACGTGGGGGGGCACTGTGGAGGGGTGGGATATGCTTGAAAAGTAGTTGGGGAGCGGAATTAGGGGTCTCAATAGGGGAAAGGAATTCCTCAAAAACTGATTCATGTGATTAACTGTACACCTCAGGAAATTCACTGAAAATCATTTAATTGTCCACTTAAAATGGAGTGTTGGTTGTACGTAGATACAGTTGGAGCACTATGTATGTACTCTATGGACTACTTTGACAGAGTATATTTTTGAATGTAACAAGATAAGTCAACTTGAGTGGTAATATATTTTGGGAAATCAGCTCACTACAAATTGTGACTGTAAACATTGTACTGTAAACGCTTTGTAGTTTTCCCCCAATTAAAAAAAAAAAAAAAAAAAAAAAACCACCACAGTACCTAACCCGGAGCATATTCTTAATACTTACCAGTTCAATGAAAAAATGACTCTGGTCTATATACCTTGACTTTCCTTACACTTGGTTTTTCTACTTGGACTATGTCTTGACTATGTCTTCCAGTTTGGCCTGAAACATGTGATTCTGTCCTTAATTTCACCCTCTAACTCAGGGTGACTCTATATTCTTTATACACAAAACACTACTCACTTCAAGCCCTGATCTCAAACATGTCAGCTACTCTCACTGTAGCCCTCATCCTACTCCTACTCTTGGCATACCTTGACCTTACTTGGGCTTATCCCACTATATCCCAACTAAATACCAATACTGTTTCTGAGAAAATACTTCAGTTTAAAACAACGTTTTAAAGTTGTATAGGGAAACCAGGCTGCTTTGGTCCTGATGTAGAAAGACCACCAGGAAAATGAGCTCACTGTTGTTTAGACCAAAGAATCTTTCATGCCTCCAGTATGTGACAGGTAAAAGAATTGAGACAAGAGGATTTGTGATGACCTGATTCATTAGCACTGAGTCCAGATCAGCACAAAAAATTATGGGACTCCCATTCTCAGAAGTGCTCTAGCACACAGGACCAACTTAACCTTTACACTTTGTAAATTTCTTCAGTCTCAGTGGTTCTTTTGGCACAAACTTCTTCACAACTCTTATTTGATCCTCCTCCAAAGTGGGGCTTCACCTCTAGTATCTGCTTAACCTTTCTCATATTTTTTCTGATACAATTTAAAATGTCACATGAAGGAGCACTGCCAGTGTCATGTGACATGATACCCATGCAAGTCCATCTCAGTTGGATCCTCTGCTTCCTATGATCCTGCCCTCATTATGGTCCTTTTCCTTCTAACCATGTGGTTTAAAGACTGTGAAATTTTTCCATTTGTGTGGCCTTTTCTCTATATTTGTTCATCTCTCCATAAGGTCTTGATGACCTATATATATTTTTTTTCCAGTGTGTTAACAACTCATTTTATGTCTTCTAAGTAACTTGGTTCCTCATTTCCTATGTCAGATTTCTTTTTCTCTAAGCTCTGCCCCCGATTTGTATGAACCAAGCAAAATGATCTTTATCGTTTCATGAATGTAAGTTCATTTGCCCTACAAATCTCTTTGATGTTCACAGATACTTTTATTCTGTAAAAAATCCAGAAAAACATTGTTTTGTAAATAACCATTCAGGTCTTCTGAGGCAGAAACAGTGGTCAGTGGGAAAAATTTTGAATCCTCAAATTATTTCAATCTGTAAAAAGAATATGCAAAAAATAAACCTAGATTTAGATTAGAGCCTTAAGCAAAATGTGGGGGGGGGGGCAAATTTATTTTCAGCAAAGAGAATATACAATGTATTTAAAAACAGAAAGGAATATTACAGAATTATGATTCCATAATTCAACTTACATATTGGAAAGAAACCTATGTGAGCTTCCCAAGCTAAAATTATTTAATAACAAAAGTAGAAAAATATTTTAAACCAAATGTTTGTAATTTATTTTCTTTGTACATAGTCAAACCTATGTTCAGTTTTTGACTTTTGATTTTTATAAAAAATAAATTTTTTCATAGGTAGTCTTATGTCAGTACTTGAAAAGAAGTGATTTGGCTACAATCCACCTGATTTGTCTTCCCTACCATTCCTTTCACTTTACGTTTTCAAATAAAATAAACAAAAACAGATTATCGTATTCCATAGCTAGAAGTAATAGTGAGACAACTTAGAATGTATACATCATAGTGTGCTTTAAGTACTATGGAAAGTACAGATAGTAAAGACATTTGAAAATTCAAGACAATGTAAGTTTTCTTGTTTTAGGCTGTCTTTACTCACAAATCTGGAGGGACTATTTTGAGTATCAACTCAGCCATATTATAATTTAATTCTATTTAGTTATTTGTTGTTTAAACTCAAGGGATAAGTCAAATAGATCAGTTTTTGGTCACCTGCATTGAATGAACATCAAATCTTTTCAAATTTAGCTTATGTTTCAAAATTTATTATAGTACTTCTGGAAAATAGTGTTTCCTTAAAAGTAAAATAGACATAGTCAACAACTAGGTAAAAGTGCAACCAGCAAGACCAGGAGGATACTGTCAGAGAGCATGGCAGACATCCAACACTATGCCTGAAATTAACAATCCAGATGCATTCTCAGAGACAAACACAAGACGGGCTATTATTGAATGTTGAGCTATTGAATATTGTAGAAGTGTCACGCGTTGTCACAGTGTGATAGAAATATGGAAATCAGAGGTTGAGGGTCAACAAACAGTTTAAGAAATGGACACTGAGAGGTTGGTTAATGACCTGAGAAGAAGTTTAATTTTAGAAAATAAATTTTTGTGGTATGGCCAGTAGCTTCAATGTAACAGAAAAAAGTAACTGTTCAAGTCTAAACATGTAAAAAAAAAAATATTTTTCTCCAAGGGCATATTATCTCATTTCCAATAAATGTGTATTAATCCATACTTTATGATCTGTTATTTTGTTTCCTGAGGGGGCCTACTTCCTAAGGAAGATGACACTTTTTAAACTATAGCTTTAGAGATTGAGTAATTTCATAGTCCACTCTCAATGAATAATTAGTTTCCCAGTTAGGATTATTTTCACATTAGGTTATTAGAAACCCCTTCCCTTTTTTATATGATCATCCCAGGGAAAAATCACAACTATAGTACAAAAATTATTCTTTATCCCTGGAAACCCACAAAGGATCAGTTTACCACATAATGACTTTACAACATTATGTATTTTGATGGTGTTCTTAAAGAAATTGTGACCATAAATAATATAATCTAAAGTGCTAACATTTACTGTGCTAATATTTTTAGCCTGTAAAATAAATTCCAAACTCAGAATCTGAAATTTAACAACTACCATTCTCTGACTCCAAATTACATTTCTTGTGTGGTCCTTACTAACCATGCACATAAAGACTTAAGCCTGCCTTCCCCTGTTTATTGGTTCTTAAAAATACTTCCCTGGCTTTTGATTTAACATGACCAACTACCCAAGTGTGCCTAGGGCTAAGTGCGTCCTTGGGCTGCAAAACTTTCAGTGCTACAATGGAGAGAGACTTAGGCGAACCAGAAGTTGGTGACTAATCTTTCAAAAATAATTTTAAATGTCATTTTCATGATGAGACATTCCTTGACTCATCAGCGTCACCACCATCTTCTAATCTCCTCTTACAGCACAACATAAAGTTTTCCTCTGCCACATGGTTCTTCTTGATATTACCTAAAAATCTTAAGGAATTTCCTTTATAAATCTTGTTATTCATTTATTTTGCCCATTCTGCCAGAAATACTTTTTGTCTTTTTGATAATGAAAAGAGGGAACTGAAAAGTTCTACAAAGCACATTTTTACTTCTGGTTCAGAATGATGCCCGAGCACACATATTTATTTACCTTTATGCCTTTCAAAAGACTCACTTAGAAAAGAGTAAAAGATGTAAAAGAAGAAAAACACATCTCCACCAACACTGGATAACTAGAGCAGTTTTCAACAGCATTAGTGCAGCAGAAACATTGGGAAATATCTGCAAAATAAAGAATAAGTATGTATGAAAACACAGCAGCTTCATACTTGTGAAAGAGGAGACCCCCCACTAAAAAGTCAGAGGAAAGCCCATGATTATAGAAAATAGGCTCTGGAAACACAATGAATGCCAAAAAGCCATTCTTAGGGTAATTACTTAAAAGACTAAATAATAGTTGGACTTATTAAAGCAGCTAAAGGTAGTAGTTGCTCTCAGGCTAAAAGCCGAAGAAAAACTTTCTAAGTCAGGTCTTCTGCATGGGAAAGATGAGATGAGACATCAGGAAGTGAAAAAAAGTGAGGTGGTATCCAGTAATCTTTCCAAGGAGAAGGAATCTTCTCAAGGAGAACTTTTCAAGATCTCCAAGTCCCTCTAACCCTAAGTCCCCTGTAATCCAGGGGAATAGTGACTGCCACGTATTCTAAGAATTCCAGTTCACTTATTAAAAGTACTATATCACCAAGCAGTAGAAGAATATCATCAGCATTGATAAGATGCACAACACTGATATAAAAGTAAAAAAATAAACCCCGATGAAAATAGTTAATATGTAAATCATCAAGTAACTTAAAATAATCAAATCAGATCTTTTAGGAAACATTGTATTTATAAAACAAGACCACATTCCTGTGGCAAAAAAAAAAAATTGTAGAACAAAAGAGGAGTTCTTCAAAATTAACAGAAGTTAATGTTATTAATAGGAAAACTGAAGAGAGCTGAAGGTTGAATCAATGATCTGTATGACTGAATTATGGAATTCTCAAAGAATGTAACATACAGGGACAGGAAAAATGATGTGGAAGATAAAAGATATAGAGGATAGAGTCAAAAATTCAATATTTATTTAATAGCAAGAAAAGAAAGAAAAAATAAAGAAATAATAAAATTTGGTATATGTATACCATGGAGTACTACTCAGCCATAAAAAATGGAAACTAATACCTTTTGTAATAACCTGGATGGAACTGGAGACCCTTCTTTTAAATGATGTATCACAAGAATGGAAAGCAAACACCACATGTACTCACTATTAAACTGGAACTAATTGATCAACACTTATATGCACATATGGAAGTAAAGCTCAACAGAAATCAAGCATGTGGAAGGGGGAAGAAGGGTTTGAATAAATTCACACCTGAAGAGTACAATGCGCACCATCTGGGTGATGGTGATGGGTGATGAGCACATTTATAACATTGACTCAAACTGTACAGAAGCAATGCATTATAACCACATGTTATTCCATCTCAACATTCTTAACTCATTCCTGCATCAAAGCTAACATCCGAAGTCTCATCTAACTATTTATCATCTAAATCAAATATGGCTGAGACTCAAGATACGCTTCCATTCTAAGGAAAAATTTCTCTCCAGCTGTGAACCTGTAAAACTAAACAAATTATGTGTTGCCAAAATATAATAATGGGATAAAAATAGGATAGAATTCCCATTCCAAAGGGAGAAATAGGAAAGGAGGAAGAGGTTACAGTTTCCAAGCAAGTTCAATACTTACCAAGGCAAATTCCATTAGATCTTAAGGCACAGGAATAATTATCTTTGGCTGGATGTCCTGCCTTTCAGATGCACTGGAGTGGTGGTCCCACCTTTTGGACACTCTTGGGCAGCAGTCCCACCCCCTTGCCTCTACCAGGTGTGGTTCCCACCCCTAATGCTCTAGGCAACCCTACTGCCAAGTCTCCACAGGATAGCCTGCTTCCCAAGGCTTTGGCCATTGCTATCTGGCTATTGAAACCAAGGTAACAGCTTTACCCTTTGAAACCAAGAAGGCAGCCCTAATGACCTCTGAATCATCTTTGGAATCACTCTTCCCTTTTTCTGAAGAATAGTGTGCATTCACAGCCACATATTATTGTCTGATCAAATAGGACCTAAGAAGCATGACAGCCTTCCACCATTTCATCTCATTTTTTCCAAAGCATACCACTTGTTTCAGAATCACCAAGAGCGATTGCTAAAAATGTAAATTTTCTGCCAATCTCAGACCCGCTGGATTAGAGTAAATGAGAATATATCATGATTGAAGAAATAAACACTTTCTTCTAACTCCCCAGTTAATTCTTTCTTACACTAAATTTTGCAAATCATACTTAGAAATAAACACAAAGTGACTTTTAGAAAATTATAACTTGATTAAGAATACATTTTTAAATTTCCATTCATTTTTAATTCTGTATGAACTAAAGATATTTTCACTGCTAATGGCAGCATCCTCATGATGTGTCATTTTCCTTTGGTTCTTGATGGTAGTTTTTATCTCATTTTGTGTTATTGGTGACTTACATGGAGATTTCTTTCACACTATAAAAAATACATAATGAGTATTTACTAAGGACTATGCAAGGTGCAGTTTCTTTACACAATGAGAATTGCTCAGGAATAAATCTGATAATTGTTATCATGCCTCACATTTCGGTGGGATCCAAAACCAGCTAAGGTCATGCCTAAACACCACTTTGAGACACTATTTTCTGTGAATTTATATAAAACATTATGCTTTAGGAGTGTTTTGGTAAATTGTATACTTTCATTTGCCAAAAGCAGTCATCCTAGGAGGCAATGTCTCAGGTGTTAAAAGGCTTATATTTTGACACAAGTCTTCACTGTATCACTCTGCTAGTCCTGCAAATTACCAACACTAAAACTGTAACTTAATGCTGATGCTAGTTATCTTCAAACCACACTGCTGAAAATGCTAATATGCTTCTAAAGATTATTTGACATATGGAGACTACAATACAATCTGGATATCCATCACTAAAGACAAGCATATTATCTTGATACTTTTGTCAAAGTCTTACTCTGAGCTTCACTGGCAGCACTGGATAGCTAATCCCTCCTCTCAATCACAGGCTTCCTCTATTCTTCACTGGATTCCATTAAAATTGACATTAATCAAAGCATAAAGTTTAAGTCTGTGTAAAAAAGATTAGCCTCCATAAAGGCTATTCTGAATAAAACCAAATATCCACTATCCATTTTCCCAGAGGAGTGTACCTCTCTAAATTTCAGAGGAGTAAAACTGAGTACCTGGCAGTGTTTAGAAGACATTTAATTGCAGAACATAGTATGTACATGTTCATATTTTGGTCACAAGAGATAACAACCAGATTTTGCCAGAGTTAAGTTCCTCTTTCTAAACTTCATGCTTTCCAAAATAATTAGCATAAGCAACTCATAAAGTTGCTTAATCACTTCTGTTATTCTTGCTTCTTTTGTCTAAACAAAGTATGCTAATAAGCAACTTTATGAGTTGCTTATTACAGATTTTTCCAAACTTTTTTCTCCTTATCTCTGATTCCATAAAATTTGATAAAATATCTAGGTATTTATTAAGTATGATTACACCTTAGGTGTCCTATAAAATTGTTGACTCCCTGAAAATTAGAAAAAATAATATTATTTCTCTCTCCAGTTATGTTTTGGTTTTTATACAAAAAATATACTTGCATTTTAATATGTTTTGTGGACTATTTTCCCTCAATGGGCACATTTTCCCCAAATACAATTATATTACTCAAGCATATAAAGCAACTTCAGATAATAGGAAGAAAACAGTGATTGTTTCAATCTATGGTTAAAAATTATATTACATTTGTTTTACTATAATGTATGTAGAAGACAGAAAAAATGGGAAAAAAAAGTTATATGATAATACCCAGTACATTCATGCTCTGTATGACTAATCAGTATTTTATCAACATCATGTAGTTGTGTAAGTCCTGCTATTTAAAATACATCACTGGCTATAGAAAAGTATATAATGCACTTCTTTATTAATTTCTTTTTAGATATTACTAGGTTTCACAAATTGTTTTCTCTAAGATAACTACTTAAGCTTTCTTATATTAAGAATTTTAAAAACACTTTTTTCTAAATTAAAACTTTTTTTTTTTTTTTTTTGCTTTGCTTTGGTTCTTTTTGGACAGTCTCAAACTGTAAATTAAAACCTTTAAAGACGATTTGTTTTCCTCTACTAAGATAGAGTAGATACTATTAAGATCCCAGTAATTCCATTATCCAATATCCAGGTTCCAATATCCATCCCATTTCCTTCTTTCTTACCTAGTGAAATGCACAGTCACCATCTTCCATGAAGATATATTGGTCAAGGGAAATAGATCCCATCTCTGGGACTCTATGTTGTCTAATCCAATCATAATAATTCCATTTCTCTTGCTAGTGATTGGTTTATAAATGAGCATGTGACCAAATGCCAGGTAACAAAGCTTTCCAGCTACTCTTCTGTAGGGCATGTAGGAAAGTGACACAGAAAGAGAGAGCCTCTTCTTCAGTTGGATGAGATATCTGGAATTTTTATAGCAATTTATACGTAAGTCTTAGAATGAAGTCATAGCATGGAGTAAGGCACATTCAAGAGAATCAGGAAACTTCCTGCACACTTTCAGTTTAAGACAATATAAGCCAGATTTCTTTGTTACTTAAACCAAATATGATAGCTGAACCATCAACCCTCCTTAAAAACTAATCAGACAATAATTGTGCAATATTTAAATACATTCAGATGAGATTTCATCATTTCACCATTCATTTGTTTCACCTAAAACAAATCTTTGTTGCCTCTAGCCTAATTCTTATCTAAATGCTGCAGGTCACAATCCTTATGTTTGACAGCAAAATAGGAAGAGGCTGAAATTGTATTACAGATAATGTTGTTTGAGTTTCACAACGTGTTAATTGGACAGCAAGCAAACAAAAACAGAAACCCAGGAGGTTATTTATTTTTTTAAAGCTATGCATGAGAAAAAAATTTCGGGGTTTTAAATATAAAAGAAATTTCTAGTTCCTTGGTGAAAAAGCACTCCTGGGTAGATTCTTTTTGTAATGCTTACAGCATAGTGATACATAGAATAGCTTAATAGACTTGCAGTGCTATGAATTTTGGTAATTTTTTAGAAAAGATATAATCATACTGATGGCTCAGAGTAAACAAAAGCACCTTGAAAATCATTACGTATCACCAGTAATCTTATAATCAAGATATTTTGGCTACACAGCATACTGATATTAGATGTAATGTGAATGAAATCAAATAAGGATATTTGCTAAAACAGCTAAAATAATGTAAAATAACGGAAAGGCAAAATTAGTAGTGTATAGGCTTAGCGTCTTCTAAAGATTTTGACACAGAAGACACATATTTGTATTGCTTCCATGTCTCATTTCTCTGCTGCTCCTCTCTGCCATGTTTGGTACTTAACATAACCTTCACCTTTTAAATACTGATTTCAAAGCCAGCCTTGTACTTACAAATAGCGTGAAATAATATACTAGTTTATAAAAAAAAAGAAAAAATCAATAAGAGGAGGGCAAAACAACAAAGAGAGCCATCAACAGAACAGGAGTCTTTTGAAAAATTGTTGAAAGATATAACCCATGGAGAAACAAACATTTCAGAAAACCATGATTTAAATGCCTAGACGTTTTTTATAGAAATGGAAGAAGCTAAGGGACTTCCAATCTCACAGTGTATAAAATGGATCCAAAAAGAAGAAGGAATCACTGAGTTATCTATCATGATGATTAATTTAGGTACACTACTTGAAGTAGCTAGGCCAGGTGGCACTTGTCCCTTTCTGTGCTCGCAGTAGGGAGCAGTATCCTTTGTGCATAGGCTAAAGCAGGGACAGTGAGGATGAAAAGGCATCTTTATTTCTGTGGTAACTACTGACCATAGGAAGATGGGAAGTCCCTACATACACTTTCGCGGGCTGCCATTGACAATAGGCAAAAACACATTATTGCATATAGTATGGTTAGATCTACTAGGACCCAGAAATCAAACTAGATAGATGAACACGTATTCTGCAGCCATCACCAGAAAGTAGAAGAATCAAGCTCCACAAAGTGCATCTTTAACCTTCAGAAAAAAATAAAGACTATGGGGAAATGTCAAATCATGAAGGATAAAAAGAAAGCCAACACATTTTCAGGGAATGAATAAAGAAAATCAGGCTAATATCAAACTTTTTTATTGTCAACACTGGATGCTAGAACACAATAGAACACTTTCAAAATGCTAACCAACAAAGTGGTCCTACAGTTGGAATCTTATACCCAAGTTAACATGCAAATGGGAAGAAAAAATAATACTTTTGGATATGAAAGGACTTAGCCCTGGATGAAGAAATTACTTGAGATTATTCACAAGCATATAAATTATGGATTCAAGGTAGATAAAAGCATGAAACACAAGCAACATTGGGTAAAGGAATGAGTCCTCAAATAATTACTAACAAATCATATGAAAAAGTAGTCACTCACTAGGAAATGAAATTCCATGTGACCAAAATAAGCAGTATAAGAAATGGAACAGAAAGAAAAGTAAATGTATATGATATTTTGCCATATACTTTGTCTTTATTAAAGCCTGATATGAATATACTCTATGGAGCCTCATGCATGCTCTCAATTGTCTGACCCTACGGAATCACATGGGCCACACATTTTCAAATCTAGATCAAATACGTGATTTCATAGAAAAGTAAAATTACCAAAATCACCTATGAAAGAGAAAAAATATGAATAAACCCAATATGCCTAGAAGAAAATGAAGATATAGGTTAAAAATCCATCCCTGAATCCATTTCATCAATGACATATAACAAGCATATTTCTTTGTTGTATAAACTGTTTCAGATAAGGATTAAAAAGATAGAAAGTATTCCAGCACAATCTCTAAATCTTACTTTATCATAATTCCTAAAGTAGACAAGAATAGCGCAAAGAATTACATAAGCTACTCTTAGTTCTAAATACAAGTAGAAAGATCTTAAAATGTTGGAAATCATGACCAATGAAAAGAATTTTAAGACTAGCTTAACACACACACAAAAAATGTCAACCGAAGAATCAAGAGGTTCATAAATTTGGAAAGAAGAGTTTTATTTCTCATAAAAGGTTGCAGTCTACAGTCTGGCCATCCTACAGGCTGGGAAGCATAGCCTCCAGCAGAAGCTGAGAGCCAGTACTTTGATGGAGAGACAGATGAGAGGGGAATATATGCTAACAGGTTAGATAAACATACATATTCAGCAGGTTATAGGAGAAGCTATGAATATTCATGAGGGGGAGAGGCAGACATGCATAGTAAACAAACATATCTGTTGCATACATCCTGTGTCCACTTTAGGGTAGAAACTTAGCGTTTAAATGTATTATAATTTGGCTCTATATGTCAAAAGGTGAAACAGAGAACACAAAAGTACTAGTGCTCAGCCTCTGTAGACTGGCCAGAACCCCTCCATAGTTGGTGGTCTCTTTATCAGGAAGAAATGCTAGTCAATTGCTGCGTTGAAATTGCAAAATAGAGGTGCAGCTTCAGGCATATGGTTGAAATCAGCAGAGAAGCAAATCTTTCAAAAAGGCTGGTTTCTGTTCTAACCCTTAGGAAAGAAAGACTAATAGCAGTTATTAATAGCAAAGGAGGGAGTATCATGAGACATGTCTGAACTCCTCTCCTGTCATGACTGGGAATTCAGATTTTAAGTCTTCTCTGGGGTTTCCTTGGCTAACAGGGGCTCTGTTCAGTCAGTGAGGGAACTTAGGATTTTACTTATATTTCTCAAAAATAACTAACAAAGTAGCTCATGGCATTAAGAGAGTATAAGAGAAACACCATTATTATCTTTAGATGCCGAACAACTTTGACTTATTAGCAACATTACGATTAAAAAGCCATTTCACATTTCTATTAACTCTGTAACTTCTGTTTGACAGAGTATGTGGAAAAACCAGCTGATTCCCTGGGCATGAGCCATTGCTGCACTTCTTTTTCTGTGAAATTAGTTCTTTGATCAGAAGCAATGCTATAGAAAATGGCATGACAGTGAATAAGGTGTTCTCTGGGTTCATGGATGGTGGTGTTCTCAAACGTGTAATAAGCAGGAGCTACAAATCCATATTGAGAATATAGATTTATTACAGTGGAGGCAAATCTCTGATCTATCCAGTGATGGTTTTCAATGGGACCAACCTGTCACCAGATGGCTAGACAGTCCCCCTGAGGAATGGTGCCATATTGGGGATTAAGTGTTTCTTTTTACCATTAACAGATTAGAGACTCAGCAGTAACATTAGCCAGGTCATCCCTGGTAAGAGAATTTCCATGTTATGAAGTCATGTGTGGTGTATACATTTCACTATGATAAGTTTGTTCCTGAGCCCATTGATCAAGTAATGAGGAATCTAGTGAAAGAGTTTGACTGACATCCACAGAATGTGTCATTCTGTTCACCTGATGATTAAGATCCTCCTCTGCAGAAGCGCTTTGAACAGCATTCACTTGGGTCACAAACGTCTTCACAGTCTGTCCCCATTCTGAGAGATCCACACATTTCTTCCCCACACTTCCTTGTTGCCACTCATCCAATCCTATTTTTTTCAAGTCCTTGATTGTCCAGATAAACATTTACAATTACTTATAAATTAATGAAAATCCTTACCTCTAGTTGTCACTCATTACAGCTATATAATGGAGAACCAAATGTACTGCTTTAAGTTTTTCCCACTGAGAGAAATTTCTTTCAATACTATCCTTCAGGGAGCATCGCTGACTGAGTCTGTAGTACTGCACCTATCCATATTTGAGTGTTACCAGCATATGCAAATTACGCATGCCTTTCAGACCTGTCTAAAGGGTTGGTGTTCTATAGGTCACTTTCATTCTATGCTATATATTGCTGAGCATGCCCAAACTTATGGCCAGGTATATCAGACTACATTGACCCTTGGTTAGGAATTCAGTTTCTGCCAACGCTGAGAGGAAGCCAACAGCTTTTTCTCAAAATAGTTGCTGGAGATGGCATAGATTTCCTCCAAAGTGCAAGAGCTCTGTAATTCTCTTATTGGTTCTTCTATTGGTTCTCCTATTGGTTCTTCCCAAAGACTCAACACAGGATCCTCATTGGACACAAATATTTCAAATAATAAATTATCATTGGATCTGCTGAATCAGAAAGCCTAAGTGCTAATGTCACCTTTACTACAGCCTGAACTTGCTGCAGAGATTTAGGGTCATGTCTAGCTGGATAGGTAAGCACATAAAATATAAAATGTCTAGTAAGTTTAGGCATGTAAATTAACTTGGCCTAATTGAGTGATATTATCCATTTGTCCTTTTATCTAACACTATTAGAATATGTTCCTGCACATTTCATATTGATTTCTCTCTAAGTATTTTAATAATATCTCATGATTCTTCTGGTGTGTAAAGTATTTGTTCTAGGTCATAGGATTTACCTATCTCTCTGGAATTTGTTGCTATTTTATTCTAGTTATGAGAGTAGTAGTAACAGAGGGTAGTTGCAGGTCTTGAGGAGAATGAGCCTCCTGCTTCAAGGCATCTGCACCAAGTAAAGTTGTATATCACAGAATTCTCAAGTTAAGTAAAACTATTATTTTCAAGTATGTGAGGGCAAGATAATTCCATTGAAAAGAGTACTAAGGAGTGATGTAGGGGTCGAGTTTGCCTGTTGCATCTGGATCCAGCCAGATGTTCCCACTCCAACCAGATCTCCCATTCAAGACCTAATTATTTCCCAGTGTCTTAACTTTCACATAAAAATCTCAACAAGACAGTGAATTCCACTATTATTGTAATTCATCAATGTGCAAATAGACATTAAATTTTGTGTTTGCTTTTTAGAAATAAGCTTGACTATAATAAATTTTAAATTTCTTTTTGGAGCATTTATGAAAATTTTTTAATGTTTCTGAGCTTCAAATTAAAGGACTTGACCTTGTTTTTTAATTTCTGGAAGCACTCAAGGACACTGAAAGGATATCATTGCTTTCCATTATGGTCATAAAGGACACCTTGGCCAAGAAAACAAAAGTATCTTAGTACCTTTTTTCTCCTGATAGATAAAATCTTCTTTTCCAAACCTCAAAGCATTCCTTTAAAGTCAATCCTTGATTTTATATAAATTTTGTATTTTTGATAAGATATAAATCAACTTACAATAATCAGAATGTCCTTGGTGATTTTATGTAGATTTAAGATGAGTTGAGATCATTAGTTATAATTTTATAACAGTCCATATTCCACTTTCAATGCACAGGTTTCATAGAACACAGATCCCACTGGTTATTGTAGAACTTGCACTGGAAAAGCACAGAGATGGTTAAGCCATTGTCTGTGTCCAGAACTTTGGGGAAGTATTTTTCCACAAATTCTGAATAGAAAAAAAAAAAAAAAAACTTATTTAAGACTATACCCTGCATATCCTTGCCTCCTGTTTTAGAGAAGTATCTCATCACTCAGTGAATGTATATGTGTTGTTCTCTACTCCTAGTCATCTACTGAGGCAGGAAGGCTAGGTTTACAATGGACTTTATTCTAACATAGTCAACAAAGAGAATATTTATCTTTCTTCCTTTGCTTTCTAAATGAAAACAAAAATACTGACATTTAACAGAGAGAATTAAGGCACAAGATGAAGGTGAGAAAATGTTGTCAGTTTAAGGACAAACATATCCATTTTCACTAATCTTCTCCCTTAAGGCAAAACCAATAGAAAGAAAATGATTATAGCTCTATCCAGGCCACTGAGAAAGCTAAATCATTAATAACAAGAAAATGTAGCAAGAGGCTCCCATGTAATCTTGACTCCTTTAAAGCACACCAGAAAGTGGAAAAATACTGAAATTAAGGGAAGCATCTTCTCTTTCTTTGTTTTTATGGTATTAAAAAAAAAGAAAAACATTCAATATAGCTTCATCTTACAGCAAAAACAACAAAAAAATCTCTTGTTATCTCCTCTAACATAATATACTCCTGTGCTGACACAAGTATTCCTGAAATGTCTCTCTTTACCCCAGTAACATTTCCTTTTTAGGATATAGATTTTTAAAACCTTCAAAAATGTTTGAACTCTCCTACTTTCTATAGCTAAAACAAGAGACTGAAAGTAACCTATTCTGTTGTTAACCCTGAGCCAAAAGATCTTCAAAAGCAAGAATAGATAAACAAGCACCACATGTACTCACCAGCAAATTGGTTTCACTGATCAACATCTAAGTGGACATATAGGAACAACATTTATCGGGAGGGGGGAGGAGAGGATGGATGTATACATACATAATGAGTGCAATGCGCACCGTCTGGGGGATGGTCATGCTTGACGCTCTGACTCGAGGAGGGAGAGGGGCAAGGGCAATATACGTAACCTTAACATTTGTAC
>CAUYRT010021266.1:0-23000 GCA_963574885.1 Lepilemur ruficaudatus | reverse complement strand
TTGTAGATCATTAGGAACACTATTTTCTACTATAATGCTTCACTTACTTTAGACATCCTGTGTGCTACTTTCTTGATTTTGTTATACCTGAATATTCTGGTATTATTATTTAATTCATGTTTCTTTTAAAATTGATTATTGCTATCTCTACTTCATATATTTACAAAGGACACTCTGTCACCCCTGCAGATGGAATACCTGAACATAAATACAGTAAAGATACGTATCAAAAAAAAGTAATGTTATTAAAATCCAACTAAACCTTGTCACCTGCTATGCTTAAGGCTTTTCTCTCTCCATTAAAGAGGAAGATTACCAACAATTACAGTGACTAGCACTAACTAAATTATTACTTTTGTCTTGACTTCATCAGGATTGAAAAAGCATTGAAAACAGTCTCATGTTTTTCTTCTCTGTGATTCTATTTAGCTTAATGTCATGACTGGGTGTCCTTAAAATTATCTTGAATGCGATACTAGATTGTAAAATGCTTA
The DNA here is from genome assembly GCA_963574885.1 of Lepilemur ruficaudatus. Classification (NCBI taxonomy): domain Eukaryota; kingdom Metazoa; phylum Chordata; class Mammalia; order Primates; family Lepilemuridae; genus Lepilemur; species Lepilemur ruficaudatus. The sequence continues at coordinate 22,506 of CAUYRT010021266.1, read as the reverse complement.
GCCCAGGGCCTGGTACATCTCGTGCATTCAAAAAATATCAGGTATTTTTTATAAATATCCCACATTTGGGGGAAAACAGCAGTAAATAAAACTACCTTGCTTCTAAGGAATGGGATCAAGTTAAACCCTAGTCCTCGAAGTTGTAGTTCGTTGAGACTGTCAAACTTTGTGAAGTGTTTCCTGTACACTACCATACATGTTAATATTTATAAGCTTTGTCACAAAGAAAAGCACTGGAGATTTCTGGAAAGTATTAAAGTAAATTGAAAAAAGTGTCAGAAGGGGGGCCACATTGAGTTTGATTCAAGGAATCAGAATAAGAAGGCAGAAGCTACTGGATCAGTGACCACCTTCAATAGACTCAGAGTTATGCTTGTCTCAAGATGTGACACTGTTAAGCAATGAGCAATGGTGTGTAATAATTTCTGGAAACTAAAAGGAGAGAAAAGAAATTGGACTTCCGGCAACTTTCTTACAGTTACTCAAGCAATGGACATTCTTAATACTTGAAAGAGAATAGTGATTAAAAATTTATTGCTTGATGTAATTGCTGCTGCTGAAAAATTAATTCCGTTTGTATTTAATAATCACTAATAATATGGTTTTTAAAAATATACAGTAAATCCTTTCCTTATATAGACAAAAAATAAAATTGCCACATATTTCATAGTAACAAAATCATTACACCTTCTACATTTTATTAAATTTCCTGCTTTAAAAACCAAAAGGTTGGAGGTATCAGGACACCCTCCCCCCTCTGTGAATCCCATTCCTAGATAGGGAAAAAATTAAGCACAAGTATAAGTGAATTCATAAAAACTACCTTTTCATGTGACTAAAAGATGAATGTGTAACCTTAGTTTGGTTAATTGACACCATCCATAGAAAATATGCTGCTAGAAGACTCTAGAGCATGGAGTTGAAGTTGATATTTATAAAGGAAACTGGGTAATGAAGTTTACTACAATCAATAATGAAGGAATGAGAATGATTGGAAATCCACAAGTTGACCCAGTACAACCTATTTATCAAATTCCTGTTTGAACTGTGCTGCTCATTTAACATATAAACACCCTTAGAGAGCCCCTGGTAATCATCTGTTTTATTTCTCTATGAATTTGACTACTCTAGGTACCTGATGTAAGTGGAATAATATAATAGTTGGTTTTTTGTGATTGGCTTATCTTACTTTGCCTAATGTTTTCCAGGTTCATCTATGTCATAACATGTATCAGAATTTTCTTCCATTTTAATAAAAGGCCCATTGTATGTATATACCACATTTTGTTTATATATTCATTTGTTGATGGACACTCAGGGTGCTTCTACTTTGGGGCTGTTGTGGATAATACTGCTATGAACATGGGTGTACAAACATCTGTTCAAGTCTTTGCTTTCAGGTTTGTGTGTGGTGAGTGTGTGTGTGTGTGTGTGTGTGTGTGTGTGTGTGTGTGTGTGTATACCCTGAAGTGCAGTTTCTGGATCATATGGTAATTCTATGTTTAATTTTTGGAGGAACTGCCATACTATTACAGCCTATTTTTTATATAAAGGAATCCATAGTCTTTTTTGGTCTTTTGTCCTGTCACACACTCCATGCATGCACACAAACACACCCTTCTTCTCCTCTTTATTCAGATTGGCTCTAGCAAGGGAGAGTCATTATGAAGCCCATTAATCTTCATTTTTCACAGCAAGATTCGTTTCATAGGACTGAGAGATGCAGAAATGGAACCACATAGCACTTTGTCAGCAGCTAGGATTTCTGAATGTGATGCCGAGTGAAAATTAAACACAAGAGACCAGACAGCAGCTCTAATAACTCAGTAATTTCTAAATAAATAGACTGAGATTGATGGAACTGAAAACAGTTTTCTCTAACAAGGGAAAGCATGCAGAGTAGTAATATTTGCCTCAAATATACTTTGCATAAGGGATTAGAATTCCTGAAAGCCTCTCATTTCTCCATCAGAGAATTTGTTTCTTCTATCAGTCAAATGGTGGTTAATTATCATATTTCAAGGAGCAGCTCATTAATTCATTAACTAAAAATAACTGGATATTTATGTAGGAAGATAACACATAATAACAGATAACTCGAACAGTGCTGCCAATGTAAATTGTCTTCTAATTTCATGAAAGTTTCAAGAGGTGGCTCCATGCTGAAAGTTTATGAGAGTTGTTAGTCTCCACTTCAAGAATTTAAGACATTTTGAATTTTGGAACAAAATAAATTTGAAATGACATCCCCAGGGGAAATCCTTTTTTCTGTGTTTAATCAATTTTGTTTGGCTGTTAGGTGTTGGCAAAGAAAGGTACAATCAAGGGAATAAAAGGCTGGCAAAGAAAAAAAGAAAGAACTGTATTAAAATGCCAGCTAGGTCAACGACCTGAAAAAAGGGAGTGAGGAAAAAGAAAAAACACTGATAGTACAGGGAACCTTGTCTCTCCTCTCTCCAATTCTAAAACATGTCCCCATTTTCAGAAAAAAAAAAAAAATTGTAGTACATGTGTATTGAGCATACCATTTAAAAAGCTGCAATTACCAAGTTAATTGTTTTATGCTTCAGATATCAATGATTGTAAATGATTGTAAATGATTTTAAATTGTCTTATTGTAAAACATTTACCAAAGACTATACATAACATATCATATTTGTGATAAATTAAAGAACAGTGATTAAATAAACATGAGTATCTACCACTCAACCAAAAAACAGACCATTTCAATTTAGAGAAAACTTGATTTACACTTCAAATTTTATGACAGATGTTACTGGTATGCTTTTTTAGCACAGATAACAATTTCAAATACTGTATTTTATTTATATATAAGAAACAAAGTTGTGATCAGTTGGAAAGGGAGATTTTTAAAGGAAGGGGTTAAAACTTAATTTGCATAGCAATTTACATAATCCTAAAATGTTACTTACCCCTATCACATTTACCCCTAAAATGTTACTTACCCTTTGTGCCTCTGAAGAAATTGTCATGCACTGCAAAGATCTGTTACCAGTTATAAATCTGTCTGGAGAATCTAGTTTAATTAAAAGTATCCTCTTTGTATCTCTGCAACTTTAGCAGAGATGAAGATTTGCAAAATGCAGGTGCTACTATTGAGATTTGACCCTATGTCAGAGTAAAACTAACTTTGAGTTAGAACTTTTCAGTTTTCACTGCTATCCACTAATCACAGGAAGTTGGGGCATGTGTTCTCTAATGTATGAGCAAGCATACAGGGTGTTTCCTCTGCCTCTAACATTCTTTCTTACCCCTTTCCCAGCCTTTTTCTTTTTCTTTCAGCTCAGTTACCACTTCCTTCAGGAAGCCTTCCCTGATTCTGTAAGTGCAGAATATGTTGCTGTTCCTCTGTCCTTGTAACATTTCTTGTACTCCACACTCATTAACTATCAGTACAATATCACACTGTATTGTGATTATCCGTTAATCCATTGTGTTTTTCCTCACCAGATCTGATAGCTCAGCAATGGCAGAAACTCTGTATTGCAAGTTATGGCCCAATAACCTAGTACGGTGCTTGCCTCATAGTTGACATTTACTGTGAGCTTTCACTAATCTTCTCTGAACAAAAGCAGCCGTTCTGTATCTGTGTGCAGAATTACCTAAATTTGTCATTTAGAAACTTAAACTTATGTTTGTCAGTTTTTACAGCATAGCAGCTTTGTCTAGATGCACAGATAGACACATTTAAGGGTTATATTGCCTCACTAATCTAAGTATAGTCCTCTTGGATGAATGGATTTAGTCTAGATCAGTGTTTCTCAAAATTTAATGTGCACAAAAATATCACGGGGAACCTGTTAAAATCGAGATTCTGATTCAGTGGGTCTGGGATGACGCCTGAAATTTTATTATATTTCTAACAAGCTCCCAAGGGTTACAATGTTACCGCTCCATGGCCCACATTCTCAGTATTATCATTTTACATAAAAGTGCTATTTGACATATTTCATCATCTATAGTTATTTCCTCGAGATAAAAAGATAAAGAAACGACCAAAAAGCAAAAGGAGGAGGAGAAAGAGGAGAAAGGAAAGAGCAAGAAGTGGAAGAGGAGGCATCCAACTAACCCTCGAAAAGGGCAGCTGCCTTCTTTTTGTATCTATGTAAAACCTTTGCATGTAGGAGACGGAAAGGCATTAGAACAAAACTACAAAATCTGAAGCTAAGGCATATACCAAAATACGCCTTTGATAAATACTGAGGATTTAGTAATAAAGTGATCAAGTGATGTACCTTCTTTAGCGCATTGGATATTAAAACAATGGAAAACTGCTATGTTAAATGATAAATTTTAAAATAAGAGGGATGGAAATTGATGACAATAAAGAGGAAGAATCTGGCTGGAAAAAGCTGTTTCTGAGAAGAAAAACTAAAAATCAATTCACTGAAGTTGTAAGAAAATAAGAGAGCTTGATGCACTATGAAGAGGAATCAGAAAAAATATTTCATAGCAAAACAATAGAGAAGAAAATCAGAGACTATTGCTACAGAGATAGACATCTAAATTCATTACTTCAATGTGAATTAAAGAATTATTATAGGACAGTCGTTTTAGTATGTTTATGGGATAGAATGTTGAATACACATTACGAGATATACAGTTTCTTTGGGTAGACATACACGCAAGTGAAAAATTGCAATAAATTTGTGCTATAAAAGACATATGAAACAGGCATTTTAGAATTAAATCGAGAAGAATCTGCCTGGCTGGCTGGGGACATACGTGGGGAAGGTTACAGGGAGAAGACATTTGAGCTAAGTGTTAAAGGAAAAAAAGTGCTCCATTCTGTGCGCTTTCCTACCTCCACCAGGAGAAGAGGGAACATTCCAGGCAAGGGAAAGTACTTGAAAAGATAGACAAACTGAGGCGCTAAGTTGGATTTGGGTCAATTGTTAGTACTAAGGAAGGCAGACAACTGTATGTGATTATGCTAGTGTGTGCATTTCCCGCATATGGGCTGGGGGAAGAGAGAGCAGAGAGAGTGAAAGAGAAAGAGAAGAGAATATATATGAAATTTAATTTGGAGGAAGAAATGAAGACACTTTGTTGGTTTAGAGAAAGATTTTTTTATATTTAGAGCTGTTCGGGGTAATGTTTGAAAAAGAGGAATACTAATAGTGAAAATAGAGAAAACAGAGAAAAGAATAATAAGGAAGACATAATTTGATATACCATTTTCAGATATCAGCATTTTACGATCTATGCAAATTAAACTTTCAGAAGGTGAAAACAAGGAAAGTTGAAAAATATTAATATCTTAACACTACAGAGACTTTGGCATGAAATATCTCCTCTTCCGAGTTGCAGATCAGAAGACAAACCACAAAGTGAAATTGTTATATTGTTTATGTTTCTTCTTTGAATTAAATAATAATTATAAAAGTAATGATTAGAAATGTATCAACATATATAAGCATGTGTAATTTTTATGAAAACATTCTTTAAACAGCTCAAAACACGCTTTATGATAAGTCTGAATGGTAATAATGGTAGAATAAAATTCTGATTTGATTTCTAAGCAATTACATAGTAAATTAAGAAGACCAATCATTTTTAAATGAATTCTCAAATAACAACAGCATAAAATAAAAGGTGGATAAATGTGAAACAACAATTTTACCACATATGGTTATGTCCTGTCGGTATTCACCTATCAGCCAACATATTGCAATGCATGACTTATAAAAGGGGAACAAGTTTGGCTGTGCCACTGACTTGCAAATAGCATCACAAGCATGGGGAATTCCATGGAAAACCACAGCAGATGAACATTCACATTGCCTTTCATTAGACATGTAGCCTGATAGATGAGTGAGAAGACCTTGGGGTCTGGCCTTGCCTTTCTTTAGGAGAAATAGCAGGAAAAGGAGAGCTCAGTAATTTCACATCCAAGAAATACTTCCAAATGGATAGTGTTAATTTTTCCCTAAATCATTGTTTATAAAACCAGTATAATAAATAAGGGAAGGATATTAACTTTACCATTCTCAATGCCTTCTTCCTGAAAATGACTAGCAACTTTTCAGTAGAATAAAAAGTCATCTTCCCTGAAAGGATTTATACATAAAGCTTTTTCCTGTAGGTAAGTATTATCAGCCTTTCAGTCCTGGGCACTGGCATTTCATAAGAGGATAAGCTCCTGTAGTACTTTATAATTTAAAACTTGCATAAAACTAGATAAATATTGACAATAGAGAAATTTCTCTTCACTCGGCAATGGGTCACTGATTACTGTTAATTAGTAACAACACAATTTGCAATTTGAAATTATGTGATTCCTGACATACTTCATATCATTTTGGATTTTACACATAAAATGGTTTCACATATATTTTATATTATACTATTTTAATGGAATTCAAATTAATATGTACACATTTTAAAAGACACATTTGAAGATTTCGCTACCAAACATTTTATCCACAAAACTTGACCTCGTTTAACACCTCGAGCTGATGTGATTATATTGCTATCTATTTGTTGAACCTCTTGAGTTTCTCCAAGAAATTAATGAAATGCTTCTATGAGATAGTAATAAAACTCTGACCTCAAAATTGTACTTGTAGATCAAGTTTTTATTAGAATTGTTGCTTGTCCTCTTTTATAATGCAATTAGTTAGATTAATGACTTTTAAATTTTATTTTATTAGCTGAATAGTCATGTGTGGTTCTTACACATGGTGTTACCATAGTTATTTTATAATAGTTATTTTGCTTTTATTTATGACTTTTGCATTACTTATTCTTAAGAGCTATTGCTACAGAGAAAGGTGACATTATAGGTCTGTTTAGCACAACTGATAATTAAGAATATTTGAAAACTGCTAAAAACATATGTTCCCATAAAGAGAAACCTTTGTTTAATAATCTTTTCATTTTTATAGAAAAAAATGTTATATTTCTTACTAAAAACTTTAGAGCTTTGTACCGTTGTCAAAGACAATACCATTTCAGCTTATAAAAATAAGGAATATATAAAAGATAAATGACCAAATAATTCTAATGGAAGAAACAATGTGTATCTTTTATGAAGGTTATTTTTACAATATTCTTTGAAGCTGCTGTGGTCCTTAACCCCAGGGCCACAGACAGGTACCAGTTCCATGACCTTTTAGGAACCAGGTCGCACAGCAGGGGGCGAGCAATGGGCTGAGGGAAGATTCATCTGTATTTATAGCTGCTCCTCATCTCTTACATCACCACCTGAGCACCACCTCCCCACCTTCCATGGAAAACTTGTCTCCATGAAACTGGCCCCCGGTACCAAAAAGATTGGGGACCACTGCTTTAGAATGTAAGTCAGCTTTTACTGTTTTCTATCCAAGAATGAGAAAATTCTAGCCTTAAGTAGTAGCATATAGAAAATATATGTTTACTATTAATACATAACTGATGGACTAAATTAGGTTTCACTATAAGGGAATCTTTTATGGATGGAATGACTTAGAGGTTTCTTCCTGTAAAACAGTGCTTTTTAAATACAAGGCAATACTAAACCAGTGCTTTGCACAATATTGTCACTAAGAATGATAGTAGTATTATGGATTTGTATAATGAGCTCTTTAGAATAGATGACTGCTGTCCTCATTTATTTCATCTGAGAAATCCAAGCTGTTATTACTGATATTAAATCTAATCATATTATGTCCTAAAACATTATTGGAATTCATTGATGTGAGGGCAAATGGCCATAAAATGTTCTCTTAAGTACATTACAGAGGAAACAAACACCCTAACCATTATTTCTGACAGAGGACAGTGTATTAAAATGCTAGGAGATGATAGCCCAGCTTGGGCTTACAGAATTAATGAAAAACAAATGATCTAGGTGACGTGGAAGCATGACATTCTCTCTGTGGGATGACCTTCATTCTTCCTTAGTTAGCTAATGAGGGTTTCTTTGTTATCTTTCTTGCTGAAGGACCTCAGGGCCTTGTATCATTATTGAGTGAACACAATGTCACCTCAGCTGGCAGAAATGTTTCGTCTCTTGTCAGGAAGAGTAGTTTCCTTATGTCATCTGGAGAAAGCGCCACAGAGGGACTGGCAATTGAGACCAGACATTTCAATCAGTACAATCAACCCAGTGGAAATCTTTAACCTGCTGGAGTTGTTCAGATCAGAATATTTACACCCTGTTGTGTCTCTCTTGGAAGTTAGGATGTTTGTTATAGATGAAGAAAAAGTTGCATTAATCTCTAGTCAGGATATCTCTTATCTGGTAATCAATGTTATTTGGCTGGGAGGACATTTAACTTTTTATAGTATTGTGCACAGATGTAGAGTACTTGGGTATTTTTGATCCTAAAATTACATTGATACAACCTCTCTAACCCAAATTCCCATATTGATCCCACTGATAGGCACAACAAGAGAGAAGAGATGGGAGATCTAGTAACAGCCTACCAATTGAGATACTAATATAGCATTTTCCTTGTAATCCTCAATTGATTTTAATAACATCAGCAAAGCCTTGGGGAAAACTGATGTTATGGGTTTTGTGAAAGTATGGACACCAGAAGCTGCTTTGTAAAATGATAAGCACAACTTCTTTCAGCATGTCTTTTGGGAGGTAGGTTTTCAGAGAGCTTAAACATCAGCTCTGACTCTTTGCTTTGAAATACATTAGAATGTGAATGTTAAATCATGTAATTGTAGTAACTTTCTCTAGCCTCCTGAATGCTATCCAGGGGTTTGTCAATGTAAAGAAGTTAGAAAAAGAAAGTTAAAATAATAACAACAACAAACTCATGTTTTTGATGATTAATGACATCAATAGTTAACTCATAAAGTTATACAAGTTTGCAAGTAAGAAACAGTTCCTTATGTATTTATTTATTTAGAACTAAATTTGAAGTGGTTTTTAGCCAAGGGGTTCCATGATACATCTCACAAACACTTGGCTTCAGGTTGCTAGGATAGTAGAACTGACTATAACAACAACATTTAGCCTGTAAACTTGGGCAACAGAAAAACTTTCTTATCCTTAGTTACCTCCTTCATGGACGTGGAGATAGAAAATGTGCTACAGGTCCTAATGGTTGATTAAGTGATGTACAGTATAAGAAACCACTTTGAAAACTGGATTTGTGGTCTACCCTCATTATCAATATGTTGTAATCAGTGTATATAAATAGTATTACTTACCTGTATGATTCCATGCATTGTAATAAGTTGACAATTTTGGTCAAACCATGGAGAATTCATAGCTCATATATAATATTGTCTTAAATGGTTCATTAACTGATTATATTAACCACGTTTCTAGAACCAGCAAACTTGATGGTTTAACATCTTACCTATGCGCATATGCCAGATATACCCTGGTATGGACAACCCATGATACACCTTAGTCACCTTGCCCAAGCCTCCTACCCCCCTGTGCTCCTCATCCCAGGTCTTTCTCACCCCAGGAGTCCTCCTCCTATGGGTGCACTTTTAAAATACAAACCAATCAATCCAGAATCCACAATCCCAACCACCTTCCTTTTTGGCTCTTACAATCAGCCAAATATCCTAGTAACTGCAGGGCCAGGTACCAGACAGCCAGGGACAGCGCCTATGGCTCAGTGTATGCTGAAACTACTCCAACTAGCCAATCCTAATCCTGTTTACCCTGGGTCTTCCAATCCTCCCCCAAAAAACCACAATTAAGGTTCTTGCCCACAGTTTCTCCCCCTCCCTCTGCCTCGTTACCAATCCTGCTGCTTCCCCAAGTGACCCTCCATGCTGTAGCATGTCTCCTCTTCTTGGGAATGGTTAGTAATAAACTATCTTTTCAATGGCAATTGTCTTCTGATCGTCTGGCTTCTGATATAGTACCTCAGATTTTCTATAACTACCCCATGTTTTAGATTGCTAGGATATTTTTATACCTAAGTATGATTAAAATTAATTTAATATATTAAAACATATAAAAACTAATTATTTATATAACCTGCCTTTTACCATAGCCAGATAGTCTAACAAAAGAACTGAGATGACTATTCTGACAAAGATCTTTCCATATATATGTTTTTTATTTAGGCTGTTATTGAATGAACTAGGTGCACATTATTTGAGCCACTCATTAAAAATATTTACAGGTATAGGTGGTAGTACGTTTTACTTTCTTTTCACTTATTCAACATTCATTCAAGAAATACTCATGTGAGGCACCATCCTGGGCATTGGGCTGTAATAATGATCAGACTGACACAACTTTCTGCCCTCCTAGGACTTACATTCTGGGGTAGAGACAGACAATGAAAAGATAAACAAGACACTATATTTTATGTAAGCTAGAGACAAGTATTAAGAGGAAAAAATAAAGCAGGGAAGAGCTGTATAACGTGTGGACATATGTGTATTTGTATGGGAGGTGGGAGGAGTCAGAGAGTGTGACCAGGTCCTGTGAGAATGTGACTTTTGTGGAAGGGTCTCAAGGCGGTCATGAAGCTAGCTGTGAGGATGTCTGGAGGAAAAGTATTCCAGCCAGAAAAACAGCAAATACAAAGACCCTGCCTGAGGAGCAAGGTCAAGGGATAGAATTGAGGCTGTTGTCATTGGGACATAATGAACTAAAAAGAAGGTAGGAAGACATAACATCAGAGGGGAGATGGGGTGGAAAAGGAGGACCATGGGGGCCATGAGAGTGGCACCTGGCAACAGGAAGCATCTGGAGCAGCTGATGGATATTTTGTCGGCACCATCCTCCTGGCCATTCTGTTGAGTGTAGAGTATAGAAGCTCAACAGGAAAAGCAGGAAAACCAGTTAAAGCTAAAGCAATCATTGAGGTCAGAGAGACCAGGATGGCTTGAGAAGGAGGGTTGCAGTAGGAGTGATAAGTAGTGGTCAAATTATTTAGAAAGAAAAATCAAATGGACCTTTTTTTAATGTTTTATTTTATTATTTTAAATTAACAAATAAAATTGTACATATTTATTGCGTACAACAGGATGTTTTGGAATACATGTACACTGTAGAATGACTAAATTGAACTAATTAACATACGCTTTACCTCATATAATTTGTGTGGTGAGAACATTGAAAATCAACTCTCAGTATTTTTCAAAAGTACTATATATAGTCATTAATTAAAGTCACCATGTTGTACAATGGATCTCTTGAACTTATTCCTCCTATCTCACTGAAATTTTGTATCCTTTCATCAACATCTTCCCACCCCTACACACATATACACATACGGCTCCAGCCTCTGGTAACCACTAATCTCCTCTCGACTTCTACGAGTTTAACTCTTTTAGATTCCATACCTAAATGAGATCATGTGGCATTTGTCTTTCAGTGCCTGGCTTGTTTCACTTAACGTATTGTCCTCTAGGTCTATCTGTGTTGTTGCAAATGGCAGGATTTCCTCCTTTTGTATGGCTGAATAGCATCCCATTGTGTACAGGCACCACATTTTCTTTGTCTTTTCTTTCAAAAGTTGAATCCGTGTCTTGTCTGGAGGTGAAGTGGCCATTTTATGGTCACGAGGCAGCAACCAGAAGTCCCAAAGTTCATGCTAAGGATGATGTCAGGGCACATCATATCCTTAAATAAAGAAGGAAAAGAGACAAATAGTGAAGAGGTTTCTTTCTTCAAAGCTTTACCCTTTTATTCCTTTTTATTCCTCCCAGCAACTGTAGTTTAAGTCTCATTGTCTATGAACTGTATCAAATGACTTCCCCTAACTCCGAAGAGAGGTGGCAAATGGAGTGCTTTGCTTTCTAGTCTTGTTGGCAGAAGAAGACAAGTGAGAAGAAAGCTGGCAATAGATTTTGAGGGTGACAATTCCAGCATCTACCACAATGTATAAATCTAATGCAAAAACTTGACTATGTGTTGCCCACTACCTATTATTCCATGTATTACCATGATATATAATGGAACACAGATTTTGTCATTAACAAATACCATGCACAAACCTGATAACTGCTGCTCAACAGGCATCATGATTTCAGATAATTCTTGTGTAATGGGAGTATGGATATTTCTGTATTTGTGATCTCTCTGGAACATTGTTATATGCCTTATGGAACAATTTGCCTTTGGTCAAATTTGAGTAAGTTAGGCGTTGGGTAATTTGGAGTTCACTGGTGTATTGCTGTCATCTTGCTTTGCATTGTGCTCACTTTAAATAGCTTGAAATTGTTCTAAATGTGAGTGCTGTGTTATATGAATATGTATATCAAAGAAAATGATAGTGTCATAAAATAATACTATGAGTACAATAAAATTAATTGCCTATTTATAATAGGCTCTACTTAAATTTTCCTTTCAACTTCTGAAAACAAACAGAAATGTTCAGGCATGAGTTAAGCATGCAAAGCTTCATATTTTTGTCCTTGTCTGTTTCATATCATTAGGTTATCACAAAGCCATGAGATGATATAGTACATTACAGGTTGTGTAATCTATTGTCGTAGGCAGTATGTTAGGATGTTGGAAAATGAAGAATCTGTCCATTCTCTTACATTGGCCACCTGCTATCATGTTAAAGTTAATAACCTGAGACTGAAAAATGAATGGGAATGCAGATTTAAAAAGTAAAGAAATGTAATAAGTTGCATAACCTTCTGAATAAAAATCCCATTAAGGAAAACCATTTGAATTAATGCAGGGTTTTGAGTCAATGTCGGAAGCTATTATCAGTAAGCACCTTTTGAAATGTTCCAGTGGATTTTTGTTTGCTTTATTTTGTTCTTATGTTTAGCTATTGATCAGGCCCATTGACTGATTACTATATAGACTTTATATAGTATGTAAGAAATAAGGCTTTCAGTTTAGGAAAGAACCATAGAAACAAAGTTCTAGTAGCTTTAATAGAAATGAAAAGAACAGAATGCAAAATAATAAGGTGAAGAATATGTAAAACCTAAATATAAAATATATCCAGGCCACCTGGTAGGTAAGTGATACAGTAATAAGTAGTTAAGACTCCATTAATGTCTTGCCTCATGGCATGTGGCTTTGCTGTTCACACTGGTAGTTAGGAGTTAAGGGTCTAGAGTCATTCTGCAGTCACCTGAAAGTTAACTTTTTGAAAGTCTAAATTGAAGCTGGCTCTGGAAAGAATCAGTTAAAGTCTTTGCCTTTCATTGTGCTGCTTCACAAATTGGTAGATTATAGCCGAGTCAAAAACCTATTCAAGAATATATAAAGCAGCTTGGAGATTTTTACCCACTTTTAGTAGGTAGTGTTATGAAAGCTTTATTCTTCAAATCTTTCTAGCATTAACAAAAAAAATCAGAATTGTATATATTAACAAAAGATGCATGAGTGCTTAAAGTTTATTTTGACAATCACAGATTTTCTAAACATACTGCATGACTAGCCTACTCTTTAATATGTTGTGACTTTTGTTTTTTAGGTAATAAATGATACTTCAGTACATTATAATTTACATACTTTAGTATTCATTACTTTATTGTTTATTTTTACTTTATTATTTTTACCTTAAGAATAAGTCAAGAATGCCTATTATCTACCAGTTATTAGGACATTATACATTAATGTCAGAGTCCTTTAGGACAGCAGTCCCCAACCTTTTTGGCACCAAGGACCGGTTTCATGGGAGACAATTTTCCACAGATTGGGGTGGAGGGTGGGGGAAAGTTTCAGGATGATTCAAGCACATTACATTGATTGTGCACTTTATTTCTATTATTATTACATTGTAATATATAATGAAATAATTATACAACACACCATAATTCAGCATCCAATGTCGCTACTGATCGGACAGGAGGCGGAGCTCAGGCGGTGATGCAAGCGATGGGGATGTATATATACAGATGAAGCTTTGCTCACCTGCCACTCAGCTTCTGCTGTGCAGCCCAGTTACTAACAGGCCATGGACTGGACTGGCACTGGTCCACAACCCGGGGCTTAGGGACTGCAACTTTAGAGGACACATTAATACAATAAAGAACAGATGAGTGAGCATATGGTTTGTTAAATCATGTTTATAATAATTAGATACAGATCACATTTAAATAAAAAGTCAGTGGCACATGAATTGGAAACTTTAAGTTAACACGTTTTAGTGGTAAGAGGTGAGAAGCATTACTACCAATGTGAACAGCAAAGCCACATGCCATGAAGCAAACACACATAATTAAAATGTAAAATCACAGCACTGTGTAGAAAGGTAGTACATTTTAGAAACATTGTCAGTGCTTCATGAAAGCTTCACCAGATGGCCACAATTGCTACAAACTCATGGCAGATATAAGAGTATTTCTCAATGTAGAATACATGGACAACATAAAAAATGTGGGAATAATAGCCAATACAGATATTGTGAAAATGTTTATGTAACTTTCTGTATCTTACTCAGTTTGGAAGGGTTATGCTTATTGACTTCCTAATCTAACAAACCAGTGAAAATATATTTAAGTTTTTACAATACACATCCCTTTGGAATGAATGTGTCCTTCAAGAACTACTCCAATAGCACTGGGTCACTGTAAATATATTACATTGCCCAAGTATATTTCTCTGAACGTTGCAAACTCTGTGATTTTAAGGTAAGTTTGTCAAAATGAGATGACATGGCTTTCACTGAGTATTTTTTCTTCCTTCAGATAAATAGAAAGAAATCAGACAAATTCTGTAATCTGTTATAAGTCAAATATGCAACAATTTATAAAAACAGGAAAAAGAAAGATAATACGAAACCATCTGTGGTGTATTTTCTATCAAATTTATTTCTCCTTAAGATGTCTGCTACCACATTTGCACAATTCATGGTGATGATAATAATTATATTCACAATAACAATCATACTACTTTAGATGCTTAGTATACATTATAAACTTTAATATTAACTTGTCAAATATCCTTCTCAGAAGTTCAACTTAGCATCAGTTATAAGATTTTCTTTATCTTACCATTCTACTATTTTACAGTGCTCAAAAATGCAATCTTAAGAAAAATTTCAAAAAGCATGAGTTGTATGACATTTGTTTGGCAAATAATGTATACTCAACGTTCTTCTTACAGAATCACAGTTCAAATTACTGTATTTAAAGTCCTCAGGTAATACTCTAGTAGAAAGTGTGTGCTCTAAACTTAAATGTTTTTGCCTGTAGAATTTTACCAAATCACACTATTAACATATTCTCAAATCGCAGTGCTTTGTGAAACATAGGAAAAATTACCTTGGCTTATAAAATTGTTCACTTACACCTGCACGTAGAGCAGTTTAGTCACTTACCATATTCACAGCAATATCCTAGACAGTTGTTTCTCAACTTTTCTCAGAATTGCCAAATGCAAAGTTCTATGGTCTGTGCCAGTTCCAGTGAGTCCCCAGTACGGATGTGGGACTTGGTGATAAATTCGTTTTATCAGATGACTCTCAGGTCTCTGAAATACTAATATAACTACTTGAGGCCTATAAGAAAGGAGAATTTTATATGCTTCTTAAAGACTCCACATTAGAGCAAGCTACTCAATTTGAAGAATTGTGATCATTTGAAGAGTTACCAGCAATCCAAAGGAACAATAAAAATTTTAAAAAATGATAAGATTCTAGAAACAAGAATAAATTAATAATAATTCTAGATTTATATGAATAGAAATTCCCTATAAAAAACGAATATAATGTCAAAGTCAGTTAATTTGGTAGGAAATAGCATGAAAAAGGAGAAGGGATCTTTACTGGACAGTAAGCCTGCTAAGGTCGATGCATAGGAAAAGCAATGTGGAGGGGCTGGTTGCAGGGAAAATGGAAAACCAGTGCATGAGACTCTAGCTTCTCTGATTGCTAGGATGGCAGGTGGAATTCTAGAGATATATGTTGGTCTAATATTCTTGTATTATGCTAGATAAACTCAATGCAATTCATTGAGTGAAAGCATGCCATCGGCGCTACATTTTAAAGGTCTGATTGCTGCTGATTTTGAATTCCAACTAAATCACAGTTTTTAAAAATAGACTAGTCTAAGAAACTAGTACGAATTTCATTCATGTTCTATCCTGCTAGACCTTATCAAAGAAGAACAAATAGGTACAATTAGTCACTTCTGCTTATATTCTTTGAGCACGTGTATAGTATACTCTCATGGTATGCTATTCAATAGTAGAAGCTCCTTGGAAAGCAGTTATCGGTAGCCTAACATACATTGGTTATTTAATGAATTACATAGGTGGGTAATTATGAAAATTAGAGCTGTCAGCACTTAAGATCTAATTTCCCTTTGAGGCTTATTCTTGAGAAATGGATATGTATTACTGGTTTTCCTTAGAGTGAGGACTCTTGCAAAAATATTTTAATAGCAGACAGAATTTGCCTAGGACATACTAGTTTCTTAATCCATTCACTTCTGTTTGTCCCAGCTTTTTTCCTGCTCTTCTGAATCCCCTCCCCGAGTCCCTCCTAGTTCATAGTCACCAAGAGTCCCTTAGACCTGCCCATTCGCAGACACTTGGGCCTTTGAAAAAAAGATAATTAAGGAGGTTGAGTCTGAAATTGTGATTTTGAATAACCTTCACTTCCTCTGCACGGAGTGGATTTTCAAAGAATTGTAATTGAATGAATTAATTTTTAAAATTGTGACTGGATTGCTGTCATTAGGGCATTTACTTGTGTATCAAAAGTGATGAAAATTCCTCTAGACCTGTTTACAAAGAGCAGCCAAAACTGTGGATGCTCAGGCTAACATGGGAGTCCAGATGGTATCTTGTTTTGTTTTGGTATTATTTTTTGATGGAAGAATTCCAGATTTCTCTAATTAATCTCAGGCATTTTTTTTTCAAAGAAAAAAATCTCAAATAAATGAAAATAAAACAATTCCAACATCTGTACATGTATTCTAAAACATCTTTTAGATTATTTAGCTGTGCAGCTTTGCCAGCAAGTACAGAACTGGTCTTCCAGATAGCCTTGCCTTTTGAGAATTGGTTTCAGAGATTTAACCAGATTACAGCCCCTCAGTGCTATGGTAAAAAAAAAGAATCATCACTAAAATTTAAAAGATTTGTGATATATTGCAAATGTCATTGGTGATTTTAGAGATCCATTCCAGTAGCTATATAGATAACACATATATTTTCTGTCATGCCAGGATAGGTCTGAGTTTACTCCAAGGCTGGAAAACCAAGCAGAAGCACCTTAATTTGCTCAATTACCTTCAAATTTTCAATGACATAACATTCTGGCTCAAATTGGGCATGTTATAAAACTTTTTTTTCTGCTATGCAGAGTGTCTGTGTGATTTTCTTTGATTTTTGTAATGCATCCTTTTTCTATCTCCAGTTACACAATATGACATAAATAGAAAACAAATTTTTGCTTTATTGTTTATAAAACATGAACATAGAACATGTGATTTAAAAATGTGTGGATTATCATATAAACTGCTCATTAACCATAATAAGAAACGTTGTATATTGTTGTTGGTTATAGTAGTACTGAGACCACTTAATCACTTCTACATTTTTATTTTTAAAAATATTTTAGTGGCCCGTGTGTTCTTTAGTGTCTGCACTTGTAGATAAAACTTCTCTTCCTTAGACCACGATGCTATTTTTGGAAAAAAAAAAATTGCAGACATGCCCAGCACTACATATGTAAAATTTTTTAAGACAACTGTTAATTTTCTATCAAAAGCCTAAACTAATGATTGCTAAAATTGTGGGTGTAGAAAACATCCCTTGTATTGTTAAAAAGGTGGACATAATTTCTGATAATATCTAGATCAACTACCAGAATATAGCCATAGATAACATTACTAATTTTTAGTAGACAAATGTATTCACAACACGATTTGGTTTATATTATTAAGACCACTGGTTAAAAGGAAGAAAAAAGGCACTAAATGCTATTTTCGCAAACTCAGTTGATTTTTCTTTTGAATACTTGAGTTGCAATTGATTGTCTTTTTCTGACAAATGATCATCTTCCAATAGAGGAAAATAAGCACAATTACAGTTATTACTGTAATTGATTTTTTAATTTTTGTTGATTTTTTATTTTTGTTGAAATGGTTCAATATAATATGGGACAAGAGAGCAGATTTTATTGAAAAGTTTTCAAAAATAAAAGGAAAATTAAAATATGACTAAATGGAAGTAATTAGAATTAAGAAATGCAGAGGAAAATTATTACAGTAATAAAGTAGATGCAAATAGTAAATAAAGCTAAATGGTGCAAAGAACACTTACTTAAAAATTCTAATATTTGTCTTTCTTAAGCATCTCTTAATCCAGTCCTCCTTAAAATTTAATGTGAATTCAGTTTCCCTGGGCATTTTGTTAAGATGCAGATTCTGATTCTGTTGCTCTGGGTTGTATGTAGCCTGAGATTCCAACAAACTAGCGCTGATGCTGTTGTTTAGGGCACGACCCTTTGAGCAGCAAGGGCTTGGAGCACAACCTGAGAACTCAAAGATTTGGAAATATCAAACAGAAAATTAAGTGCAAAGATTATAGTTAGCTAAATTGAAGAGATTAAAAAAATTAAAAATTTTAGGATCACAAGTAAAATATTAGAACATAGACAATGAAATACTATCCTGTAAGTCTTAAACAATATGCTATGGAAAGTCAACTCAATATTTACACAGAACCAAAAATGGAAGACAGATGTTTGCTGGCTCTTTGAAAAGCGAAGCATTAAGCATCTGCATTTTATTTGAATCATTCTTCTTAGTCTGGCCTCCAAAGATAGACTTCAAGGTGTTTATAACCCCCTCAGAAATATCTGAAGGATTTCCTTGTGACCATATGTGTAGTTCTTCAGAGAAAGGGATCACAGATTCCAGAAGTCAAATGGTTATAGGAAAAAGAGTCTGAAGAAATTCTGAACTATGAATCCACGTTTATCTACTTTACGAGGAAAAGAAGTGGCTGTAGCATCAGAATCATATCTGTATATGTATCTATATGTATACCTGTATCATACATACATACGCATATGTACAAATGTTCATATATGCATATGGCTGCATATGAATATGCAAATATTTACATACATAAACACATTGTGCTTATAATTAGCCAACATTCTTAAAGAAACCATTTATTCCTTTTTTAAGGCAAACATTTATTTTCCTTTTAGTCTATTTACTACCGATCTTCCTTTTGTGTAATTATACATGAAAAATAGGTAATATAACAGTTGTGCTCATATTGAGGAATAAATGATCTGTAGCTTTATTTCAATGCATCTGAAACAGGAAATAGCTATGCTTATTATTTATATACTCTTATCCACATTGATCTTGAATTACAACCATAGCAAGTGTAAGTTAATCTATTATTTCAAAATAACTATTACATTTCTATTTGCTTTGTGAAAAAATTACATAAACAGAACACGGAAGAATACAGTTCAGAACTTGCACTGAATTGGAAAAAAAAGATAATAAAAGGGAGGAATCAAACTACAACAATTTTCATAAAATGAACAAAGAGCAACGTTTCTTTTCACTTAATATATTTGATATTCCTACAAAATTTTTTATAAGAAAGTTATTTTACTTAGTCACCTTAGAAGCTAGAAGGAACAGCTTTCAAATGAACTTAGACTATTTGTTTTGGGGAAAAAAAACAAAAATATCAGCAACAGAAAGTGAAATATAAGATTCTATTAGATCAGCTTCCGATATGATGAGTTATTTCTTATTGGCTAGTTCTGGACCACACAGAAGATGGGATAGCGAGTCAGGGGCGAGCAAGAAGAGTAATTACGTGAAATAAAGGTTTCATTTCACTTAATATTAATTAAACAATCTTCCAAGGAAGAATGGGAAGTAGCTCAACAGGCACAAATCATAAATCAGGGTCATCGGTGATGAGATGAAGCTGATGAAGATATCATTTTAGTTTGAACTGGCCTGTTTGCAATTGGCCAAATGTCATACATATCATATTGTCAAAATTTTAAATATGTATATATAAATACAACTTAAATATGTATTAATTTTAAGATCCCTATAGGGGACAGCCTTGTTATTAATACAGTGGAGAGCAGATGCTGTAGCATATGGCACACTAACTCATATTTATGTTAATTTTATGTAAATAGGATTTTAATACAGTAACATTAATCTGTTGTTGCATTGATTTTTCTGATATATCACTTTACCCTCTTTTAGATGAGATTAATATAGGTAGTTCATATTGCCCAAAAAATCCTTTTTAGGAGAGTAAAGAGCAATGACTTAAATCTTTAACACATATGTATAAATAGAATGTCAGTTAATAGAATTAAATAGAATGTCAGTTTTATTGAGAAATTAAGAATTTTTCTACATACTGTTGTGTTGCTCAAATTTAAGCAAATTTTTAAAAATACAAGTGAGAAAATATGCTATCAGAGAAGTTTTGTTTCAGCTAAATACCTATTAATTGGATAAGTATAACTTGTACTCAAAATTTTAGACTGGAAGAAAATTCTTCAAATTATGTACTTAATTCGGGGATGCCATTACAAGTGTGTATACATGTCATCTATTTTAGAAGTTAAAATGTTAAGTGGACACTATTTTCATTAAGGAGATTTTATGCCATCATATGTTAGCATCTTATTTGCTTTTGGGTTGTAAACACAAAGATGTACCCTGGTTGATTTTTTTAAGAAATGCAGTCTTGAGAATAGAAATATAACACCTAACATATCAATAGAATATAATAGAGGAAATTAACCTGTTTAGTTTACTCAGTATCATGTTAATGTTTTACTGAAAGAAGATAGAAAATGGACTATTTGGTACTCTTTAGTATTTATAACAAATTACCAGTATTAAATGCTAAATTATTAGCATATTGAGTTTTAACTTTATTTCAAATTATATTATAAACTATAATATTATTACATTATATTTAATATCCCTTATAATCTAACATTAAAAGAAACTTAAAGTAGAAAACAAAAATCACTAAAATATCACTCCCATAATAAAATTGTATTGGTTTATGACCTGGATTTGAAGAAGCCTAGGGAATTAGGATGCATTTAGCATTCACCCACTTAAACTAAATTATTTATAAGATGATTAATAGACATATTTTTAAAGGTCAAGTTTATACTCATGTAACTATAAAGCAGAAATATCTGCTTTTGTGGTTTGATCGACTCTGCTTTTTGAGACCAACTCAGTTCTTAAAAAATGAACAATTCTAGGCTAAAAAGAGGAATGAATGTAAGTTAATCAAGTATAAAGTCAATTTGCAAAAGTAAAGGAAGGCTTCAGTGATCTACACATGAATGACATTTTTGTGAGCCATTGATGGATATTTGAGTAAGGAACCAACACTGTAATGGAATAGAATTCTCTAAATTTATGAACACATCCAATTTCAACAAATGATTTTTAATCTTTTGGGTTTGTTTATGATGCATATGAAATCTCTTTTGTGGAATAAATTTCCATAAAAATACATTTCAGATGCAGTAATAATTAAAACCTTTATTATTTAATAAGATGAGAAATTATGACACAAAATAGTCCTAAATTAGTTTTGAAGAAAATGTCAATTCACTAGTTAGTAAGCAAGCCTATGTTGAAATTTAATTGATGGGTTGGATTATCAGTTTATCTTGATTTGATCAGAATACATTGTTGAGTGAAATATTTGGGGCTTGGAACAATTTTAGCAGAGAAAATATATACTTTCCCATGTGACCTTACACTATCTTTATAGAACAATGTTTTTGTGCCTATTCGAGTTACTATTTAAAATATAATCCTGATCTCACAAATATGGAGGTTAATGGATGTTGCCATACCACGAAAACTTTTCAATTTCTGAAATCTAATTACTTTTTGGATATATGATGGGGCATATAAACTATCCTAGCTGGAATCCTGAATTCTTCAGAGTCAAGTCATTCTTTACATGTGGTATATAGTCAATTATTTTTTTAAAGGAGACGTTATACTCTGAATTTAAGTGGAAAGGTATAGGACCATACCTTAGCCTATCTCGTGACATGTGTAGTAGTATATTCTGAAGGGGGCAATGACATACCTCATACAAAGAATACAGTTTATTTTATTGTGGATGTTTAAAAGTTTGGCATCATGAATGCTATTTTTGTCAATGGATTATCCTTGTAGCTTGCATATACACACATATGTATTTTTACATTTTTAACAAAAAGCACCAAAGATAATCCAGAAGTTCTTCTACACATGTAACGTCCCAGATACCTGAAATAAAAAATCATTTCTTGAAAGATACACATTCATGACATTTAATCTGGGAAATGACAAGAAAACATGGAGAGGCAGAAAATAAAGTGTGTGCAATATCCTAAGTTACCGAGTAAATGTGCTGTTAAATGATATACAGTAAGAACACGGAAATAAGAGTCGTATTGTTAAAATCATTAGATATTTTATTCAGGGGAGAATCGTCATTTTGAAAGGTCAGTAAATTCTCTTTTTATTCTCCAAATCTGTGGTTATTGGGATGTCCTGGGAATTTACAATCCCGCCACAGTGAAAGGACAACTCGTGTCATCATCAGGAGAATGCGATCAGATC